>JANAVB010036018.1:4379400-4409400 GCA_029216955.1 Iris pallida
GTATAGTCCCGGCTGACAGACTTCAGCAAGCCATAGAAGCAAGCTTCCAAGACCCCGACAACCCTCTCTGTGCTCTTGTCGAGATAGACAAAGATGATGTCTCCCCTCGAAGGAGGGCATCGGACGCTCCGCTTGCGGATCGTCAGACTCGGCGGATGATGTTAACGGAATACCTCAGTGTGTCTCCAAAATCTCCATCAACAAGAAGAAAAAACTAGAGCCCACGGCCATGACCACTTGGCCAGCCACTAAGCTCAACACCTACCTCATCTACAAACAACCCAATGCCTAACATCCTCTTGTGGAATGTTAGAGGGATGGCCAACAAACCTACCTTGAGGAGATTAATTAGCCTCAAGAAAATCCATCAAATCGACCTTATGATCATCATTAAACCCAAAATCCCCCAAAGGAGACTCAAATCAACTCAACTCCAACTCGATTTAGCATCTGTGGTTGCCGGATGCCTTGACTTTTGGATCCTGTTCACCGCCGATTACAGAATTGGCGTCATGAACGACTCTGATCAGGTGCTTTCCTACTTGGTTGAGCACCTTTCCACAAGTCCCGAGTTCTTATCTCTGCTGTTCACGGCAGCTGCAACTACCCCGAGCGTAAGAACCTCTGCGATACCCTCATGGACACCCACAAACTCCTCAACAATCTCCCGTGTATCTGCCTTGGAGACTTCAACACGATCTCGCGTCGAGAGGAGAAATTGGAGGGTCGCCCCCCGAGCCGGCGATGAACGACTTCAACATTTTTATCTTCAATGCCCACTTGTCCCCCCTGCAGTTCGTCGGCAACGCTTTCACCTGGTGTAACATGTAAGAGGGCACCCGCAGACAATACTTCCGTCTAGATCGAGGACTGGTAGACAACCGGTAGGCCGACTTAGATTTCATCACTAACCTCTCTCACCTAAACACCACAGAATCGGACCATTCCCCTCTCCTGATGGAGATCAGCAGCAACTCCACCCAGATCAAAAAACTTTTCTGCTTCCGGAATTTCTAGAGACATTACCCCAATTTTAGAAACACTATGGCCTCCGCGTAGAGATCTATCAGCAACCCAGACCCCCTCATCCGCGTCGCAGTCAAGCTCAAAGCCACCAAGGGCGCGTTATCGTCTTGGAGCAGACTCGCTTTTGGAAATATTTTCCAAGCTATCAACATAGCTGAAGATGATGTCACTCATGCTGAGATCCTGTTCGCTACGAACAGGTCGTCGGAAGCCCGCATCGCCCTGAACCTTACCGAGGCGATTCTCAAGTCCAGGCTGAAGGTCGAGACGGAATTCTGAAAGCAAAAAGCCAGATTGTCCTGGGATATCGAGGGTGACAGAAAGCCCGACTTCTTCCACGCCTGTGTCAAGAGTCGCAGAATACAGCCCAATCTTCACAAAATCTCGGACGACAACGGCATCCTCCTCAAAGACCCGAAAAGCATTAACATGGCAGCCGCCAACTTCTACACCAAACTTTTCTCCAAAACGAACGTCATTAAAGATGAGACTTTCTCGGCTAAGGTCCCCAGCCTGATCAGCGAGCAGAAGAACGTCATGCTGTTGACTCCGCTCCTCGGAGGAAGTCAAGTCGGCTGTCTGGTCCCTTGTCGAACACAGCGCTCCCGGACCGGACGGCTTCTCCGGAGCATTCTTCCGTTCTTGTTGGGAGATTATCGGGTCTGAGTTTAACGATGTCGCGGTGGCATTTTTTGTCGGAGCGAACTACCCCAAATCTATCTCTCGGGCCAACCTTATCCTGATCCCTAAAAAGATAACCCGAAGACATTCAAAGACTTCAGACCGATCAGCTTATGCACCTTTACCAACAAAATTATCTCCAAGATCATCATGACCTGCATGTCCACTCTTCTTCCCAAGATTATCTCCGAGGAGCAGAGCGGCTTCGTCCTCGGTCGGAACATCACCGATAACATCTTGCTCGCTCAGGAGTTGATCACTTGCATAAAATTCCCGTCCAGGGGGGGGTAACGTCACCATCAAACTCGACATGGAAAAAGCCTATGACCGTCTGGACTGGTAATTCATAATTTGGGTATTCAAAGCCTTCGGGTTCTCGGAGACTTGGATCGACATCATCTTCAGGCCCGTCAACAACTCCTGGTTCTCCACGGTCATCAACGGGCAAACCGACGGTTTCTTCAGATCCAGTCGTGGGGTACGACAAGGGGATCCTTTATCCGCCATCATCTGTAGGACCGTTGAGCACCTCTAGAGGGGGAGTGAATAGAGTGTGTGCGTGTGCAGCGGAAAATAATCACCAATTTAAATTTCAAACTATGGCAGTAAATAAGAGACAGTAAATGTAAGTTAAGAGATAGAGAGATCAAACTCAGTGATACAACGATGTATACTGGTATCCCTCTGACAGGACTAATCCAGTCTCGAGTACTCTTGCTCGATGTTAGTCCACTAAGGCACAAGCTAATTGAGAGCTTGCAGTCTCTTACAACACCGTGCTTGGTGACGAGCGCACGATCGGCTCCATAATAAGGATAATTGCTGTACTTTGAACAACCTTTTTACAACTCTCGAACACCAAAAGACTCTAGATCGAAGTAGATATTACTGGCTTTTGGCTAAGAGGAGTATAGGTGTGATTTGAAAGCTTTTGATCAGGTGAAAACACTTATCGGATAGAGAAGAGAAGATGAAGAATGAATGAGTGATTTGAAATGAAAAACTCTCTCCTATTTATATGTGTTTTCTGGGACCGAACTCTGGCAGAGTTCTGATGCAAATATTTTGCATATGTACGTTGCATACAGATTTGGAGGTAGCAGACATTTGAATTCAAACTGACCGAACTCGGACAGAGTTCGGACCAAACTCGGGCAGAGTTCGGACCTAACTCGGGCAGAGTTCGGACCGAACTCGGTTTTGAGTTCTTTCTAGGAGAATTTCCAAATATTTGTCAAATTCTGTTGCAAAAATAATTTTAAACTTTTGGTAAACATGAAATGGGAATAGGTAGGCTTTTTATAAATGTGGACTGAGATTAACCTAAGCCAGTATTACCTAGTCGATCTTACAATTTAAATTCTAAACTCAATAAAGATAAAATACATAATAAATTATAAAATGACTCGGACTGGATCCCATTAAAAGTAATCTTCAGATTGATGATTTATATGCTTGATGATGCAGTAAGATGCTCGTTGATATTGATTTCACATGTCCTGAAATGATTAGCAGCAGTTCGTATATTTTGTGTATTGACTTAAGTTCATGTCGATTATTAAAATCGGGTGTGACCATGGAATGGGCCAATAATCTCTCCCGTTTTGATAATTGACAAACTTGAGTCTATACCAAAATATCTAAAAAATAGAACAAATAAAATATACCCGAACAAAACATGGTTGATTTTGTAATAGATTGCTTTTGGATTTTTGATTTTTGGTATGTACTCTTTCTCCCCATTTGTCAATATAAAAATAACTTTGGCTACCCCGTAATGTGTGAAGCTAAAGAGATACAAAAATAATACAAAGTGCATAAAAAGATAACTAGTACTGAAATAAATTATGCATAACAATGTCTCACTAAAAGAAAAAGATACAATCACAAAGTGCTAAATATGTCTAACTAAGAAGTTTAGACATAACAAAATACAAACTACATCATAGCATAGATCATCATCTAACATCCTATCTACTGTCCATCCGCTCAAGACTACATCACATAGTGGGGTTGTCACCACCAGGAGCATCTGGAGGAAAGTAGGCTACAGTAGGATCGAAGTGAGAGAAAGACGCCTCATCTCCGAACCTGGGACCTGGGAAGCCTGGGCGAGGAAGGATAGTCACGGGATGTGATGGGTCCTGTGAGAGACTCCAGTGAAGATCAGCAATCCCATTCCGCAACACCTGAGCCTGGTAGATGCGGCAGAACTCCGAGTCGAGATAGCTCTGATGACGTTGCGCAGAGAGAGCAACAAAGTCATCAAATCTCTGATAAAATCCTGGGTCAAAACCCGGAGCAGGGGCTGGAGCATGAGCTGGAGAAGCATCAGGAGGAGGAGCCTCAGCATCAGCATCTGGAGAAGGCTGAGCTCCAGGAGGTAGAGGTGGAGTAGGGTATCTATGAGATCTGGTGAGCTCTATGGGAGTGGAGTAGTAGGTACAGGTTTGAAGATCAATATCAAACCTGCAAAAAATGGAGGTCAAGTGCATAGGATAGACCAGGTTGCGTCCTGCATTTCTGCAGTTCAGCATCCAGGCCATCATGGTCTTGGAGATAGAAAAAGGAATGCTAAAATGTATATGATACATAGCAGACAGCTCTAAGAAAGTAATCTCGTCAGATGATCCTTTCTTTGGAAGGAGAGCAGAGAAAATGAAACGATGGAGTTCATAGAAGTTTTGATTAAGATTTCTTGAAAAGACTCTTTTAGGAACATTGTGTGGATGGCAAATCAGTTCTTTGAAAGAGTTAAGAGTTACATCCCCTGAAAATTGGATATGATGGATATCTACAAGAGCTTCACCCACATCAGGAACATGAAAATATTCACTGATGTCAGTGGCGCTGAACTCTAATTCTTGCCCAGCAACGCAAGAATAGAAGTTGTCGGTTGGTTTTACCTGCAAGTTGCAGTAAAACATACGACAGCATTGTCAAAAATGTTCTCGACTACTTCAAAGAAATCACGATATCTGAGATGGTCAAAAGTGGGAGCATACTCAAAAAAAATAGTAAAGTTAACAAAAGCTCTAGCACAAATTTTGCGACCAGAGAATGAATCAAACCATAGGTCAGAAAATTCCTTATCAGAAAATAAACCAGAATCAAAGTCATCTGAACCTGATGGTCTAGCTAGACTAAAAAGACTAATAGGAACGTAGTCAGACGAGAAAGACCCTTCTTGTGAGGGATCACCCTGTCTTCTCTGACGTTTGGGAGCCATAGATAAGAAGAAAGGGAAATTGAAGTACCTTGGAAGAGGAGGAAGAGAATAAAGTTGAGTAGCCCACTGGATCTCCTAGAAATCTTGAAGGGAATGAGTATAAAGGAGTTTTGGGAGAAGTAGGAAGTTTTTCACAAATAGTTGTCAGAAAAAAATAAGGAGAAGAAGGGTTTATACTGGGGTTATGGCCGGCTGTTCGGTTCTGGAAGCTTAACAGCGCCGACCGAACTCGGCCAGAATTCGGCCCGAACTCGGTCAGAGTTCGGGCCGAGTTCGGCTAGTTGTATTTCCGAGGTAATAAATACAATTTTGGTAGTTTAAACTGTAACTTTATGACTTTTTGACTTCTACATTTAATAACATTTATTATTTTTGGGTTAGTTGTAGGGGTATTGTCCCAGCTAACGGAGGTTCACCAGGGAACTCTTAAATACCGCTTCGCTTTGACCGTAGTCGTAGTGACAGACAGACCCTTTGTAGGCGTGTACCAAAAAATAATTTTTGTTAAATAAATTACAAAGTTTTGGGTCATAAAATTAAATTTAATTACCATACTATACTATGAATCTGAAAATTCAAGTATACTGAGCTCTCGCCTCATTATGTTAAAACGGTCTTCCTCCAGTGGTTTTGTGAAAATGTCTGCTGGTTGATGATCTTTGTCAATGAACTCTAAGAAGATATCCTCGTGTTGTTGATGATCACGTAAAAAATGATGACGTATCTCAATGTGTTTTGTGCGTGAGTGACAAACAAGGTTCTTAGTCAGATTAATGGTGCTAGTGTTATCACAATAAATAGGAATCTTAGTGTAGTGCAGATTGTAGTCTTCTAAGGTTTGCTTTATCCACAAAATTTGAGCACAATAACGTCCTGCGGCGATATACTCAGCCTCAGTAGTTGACAATGCTACGGAATTTTGCTTCTTGCTAAACCAAGAGACTAAAGTCTTTCCTAAAAAATGACACATACCGCTAGTACTTTTACGGTCTACTTTGCATACTGTAAAATCCGCATCCGAGTAACATATACGGTCAAAGGATTTGGTTTTAGGATACCACAAGCCGACTGTAGAAGTTCCTTTAAGGTATTGGAAGATACGCTTAACGGCACTTAGGTGTGATTCCTTAGAATTTGCCTAGTAACGTGCACAGATGCAAACATTGAACATAATATCAGGGCGACTAGCAGTTAAATATAATAAACTACCAATCATACCTCAATACTTATGCTGGTCGACAGGTTTGCCACTTTCATCAGAATCAAGCTTTGTGGATGTAGCCATTGGAGTCCCGATTGGCTTTACATTATCGAAGTCGTACTTTTTCAGTATGTCCTTCGTGTACTTAGCTTGGTTGATGAATGTTCCCTTTGAGTTTTTTTTTGATCTGAAGTCCTAGAAAGAAGTTCAGCTTTCCCATCATACTCATCTCAAATTTACTCTATATATATTTAGCAAAATCTTGACAAAGTTTTTCTTTAGTAGAACCAAATATAATGTCATCTACATAAATTTGCACAAGAAGAATGTCACCATTTAAAGATTTCATAAACAAAGTTGTATCAACTCTTCCTTTTGAAAAACCATTATCAAGTAAGAAGGCACTTAGGCGTTCATACCAAGCATGAGGTGCCTGTTTGAGTCCATAGAGTGCTTTCTTAAGCTTGAAGACGTGATCAGGTTTTTGAAAATCTTCAAAACTAGGGGATTGTTTCACAAAAACTTCCTGTTTTAAAAATCCGTTCAAAAATGCACTCTTTATGTCCATTTAAAATAATTTAAAATCATTAAAATATGCAAATGCACAAAACATGCGGATGGCTTCTAGTCTAGCAACGGAAGCATATGTCTCATCATAATCAATACCTTCTTCTTGATTATAACCTGGTGCCACTAGACGTACTTTGTTGCGTAGAACTTGTCCATCTTCACTAAGTTTATTTCGGAGCACCCATTTGGTACTAATTATTGATTGACCAATAGGTTTAGGAACGAGTTTCCAAACTTGGTTTCTCTCAAATTGATTTAGTTTCTTTTGCATGGCATCAATCCAAAACTCATCAGAAAAAGCATCATCTATATTCTTAGGTTCTATTTGAGAAATAAAAGCTACATTTGCTGCTATTTCAGAATCCCTAAGAGAGGAGTGTGTACTTACACCTTTTGATACATCACCTATGATGAGTGTCTCTGGATGATATGGTAAGAACTTTAATGAATCAAATTTTTGAGTCAGATCTTCCACAGGACACTTCTCAGTTTTTGCTTGTACATCTTCATCATCACTGTCGCTAGATCTGTGACTATTGAGCTCATCAAAAGTAACGCTAATTGATTCTTCAACAATCATAGATATTTTATTAAAAATTCTATATCCCTTACTCTTAGCAGCATATCCGAGAAATATCCCTTCATCTGCTTTAGAGTCGAACTTACCCAAGTTATCCTTGGTGTTCAGGATAAAGCAGCGACATCCAAAAACTTTAAAGTAAGAAATGTTTGGAATCCTTCCAAACCAAAGTTTATATGGTATTTTCTTCGAGATAGGTCGAATTAACACCCTATTTAACACATGATTGGCTGTGCTAACAGCTTCTGCCCATAAATACTTAGAAAGATTATGCTGATTCAGTATTACTCTAGTCATTTCGCTTAGAGTACGGTTCTTTCTCTCCACAACACCATTCGGTTGGAGAGTTCTAGGACAAGAAAATTTGTGGTAATATCCACTATCATCATAAAACTTTTTGAAATCAGAATTTACGAATTCGCCACCATGATCACTTCGGATACGAGTAATCATGAAGCCTTTTTCATTTTGTACCTTTTTGCAAAATATCTAAAATTCAAAAATAGCATCACTTTTGTTTGATAAAAAGTAAACCCAAGTAAAACGAGAGAAATTATCAACAATTACAAAAGCGTAGAGCTTATCGCCAAGACTAGCGACTCTACTAGGACCAAAGAAATCTATATGAATCAACTGCAAAGGTCTAAAAGTACTTACAGAGTTGATGAATTTAAATGAAGACCTATGTACTTTGTTCTTTTCACAGTCAGCACATACCATACCTCTCTTGAATGGAATATCAGGGAGTCCTTTTACCAATTTCTTAGTGCTTAGTCGTGAGATAGTATCCATATTTGCATGTCCTAGTCTTATGTGCCATAGCCAGCTTTCATCTAGATTAGCTACTAGGCATCTTCCTGTATTATTAGTACTCTCCAAAAATAAAACATAAATGTTGTCTTCTCTAATCTCTTTATATACGGGATCACCAGATGACATATTATATATGATACATTTGTCTTTCATAAAATTGATACCATAACCATTATCAGCCAAATGACTTATGCTCAGAAGGTTATGTTTCAATTCTGTTACTAGACAAACATCCTTTATTACTATATAAGGAGAAATACCAATAGTATCATTACCAATAATATCACCTCTCAAATTATTTCTGAAGCAGACGTATCCTTCTTTCTTCATCGATAGCGTGGCGAACAAAGATGCATCACCAGTCATGTGCCACGAATATCTGCTATCGAGGATCCACTTGCTTTTAGCATGAGAGGGTTGAGGGTCTACCTACAAAATAAGTAGATGAATCCTTTGGTACCCATTTACTGAAGGGTCCATTTTGATTAGTTTTAGGTCTCCAGAATAAAGTGTGATTGTCAACAAGTTTCGTTGCCAAGCAATACTGTGATATGTGTCCATATGTACCACAATAAGTACAAGTTAGTTTAGAACCAGTAGTGGTTGAAACTGTGTTGACATGCTTGTTTGGTTTCTTGGAAAACCTACAAGTGAAAGCATGATGATAGTCGTGTTTCTTCCATGCTTTCTGATTTGTAGTTCTCTTAGGTGTATGCTTAGCATTAGGACTAAACTTAGGTTGTGTCACAGGTGTTGCCTGTTTTCCTAACTTGATTTCTAACTTTTTAGAAATCGCAACAGACTCTTCATATCTAGCAGTCATATCTGAGAGTCTTTGTTCTGTGACTAAGTGCTTCTTCTTCTTTATGTCATACAACTCTTGTATTTTGACATAGTCTCTTTCTTTCTTGTTAACCTTGAGGATAGCCTCATGATAGTCTACTTTGAGTTTTGCTATCTCTTCCGTGTTACCGGTAGTAGACGCCTCTTTAATATCTTCAATAAGATTGGACAGTCTAGCTATCTCGGTTGTGTATGCCTTAATCTCTTTTCGAGGTTGCTTATACTTGTCAAGCACAGTTCTGTGATCTTTAAGTAATTCACTAAAGGCATTTTCTAATTCATCGAAAGTAAAATCATCATATAGAGGGTTTGATGATACCTTATCAAATGCCATAAGACAGACATTGGCATTTCCGCAGGGTCTGTCTTCTTCCTCTGTATCACTGGTATCACTTTCATGCCAGATGCTTGTGTTAGCATACTTTCGACTGGTTGTTGCTTTTCTGCTTGATCTTGATCTGTCATATGGACTGCTTTTCTTTGAAGTTGGGCAATCCTTCTTCATGTGCCCTAACTTCTTGCATCCAAAGCATATGGTTTCATCTTCATTGCTTTCTTGAATATCTATTTTCCTTCTGTTTGATTTCTCAAACTTTAGGAATTTTCTGAAGTTCTTCACCAGTAGGGCTTGTTCATCACCACTTGATGATTCTTCATCAGAATCATTGTATGTTGATTTTCTAGCTTGAGCTTTGAAGGAAATAGATTTTTGTTTTGGAGTTGCTTCTTCAAACTCTTGTAGATCAAGCTCATGGGTCATGAGCTTGCCCATCAGTATTTCCAGAGATATGGTGGTGAGATCGTTTCCTTCAATGATTGTTGTTGCCTTCGAGTTCCAGTTCTTGGTTAGAGCCCGTAGCACTTTTTTGATCTTCTCATGATTGTTGTAATCCTTACCAAGAGATTGCAAAGGATTAGTAATATCAAGGAAATGTGTGAACATCTGTTTAATTGACTCACCGGGTTTCATCTTAAAAGATTCATATTCCTATGTTAGTCTACTGATTTTGGATTTCTTTACTTGGGAAGTACCTACATGAGTTACCTCAAGAAGTTTCCAAATCTCGTGAGACATTTTACAGGTTGAAACTCTGTTGAACTCTGTTTTGTCAATTGCACAGAACAGTGCATTGATGGCACGAGCATCTAGACTAGCCTTAGCTTTTTTAGCTTCTGTATATTTATCATGAGGCCTGTCTACAAGATGGCCGTCAACCACTGTAGGTGCCGGTTTCTTGTAACCGTCAATCACTATAGACCAAAGATCAAAGTCAAGAGACGTTAAGAAGAAAGTCATTTGTGTTTTCCAGTAGGTATAGTTTGTACCATCAAATAGTGGGGGTCTATTTGTGGATTGCCCTTCACCGTTGAATATTGATTTCACGGCTGCCATATATACTTTCTGAGGTTTGTTATATTAGGATATAACCCGCTCCGTTACCAATTGTCGGACCGTTGAGCACCTCTAGAGGGGGTGAATAGAGTGTGTGCGTGTGCTGCAAAAAATAATCACCAATTTAAATTTTAAACTATGACAGTAAATAAGAGACAGTAAATGTAAGGTAAGAGATAGAGAGATCAAACTCAGTGACACAGCGATGTATACTGGTATCCTTCTGAGAGGACTAATCCAGTCTCGAGTACTCTTGCTCAATGTTAATCCACTAAGGCACAAGCTAATTGAGAGGTTGCAGTCTCTTACAACACCGTGCTTGGTGACAGGTGCATGACCAACTTCACAACACCGTGCTTGGTGACGAACACACGACCGTCTCCACAACAAGAATAATTGCTGTACTTTGAACAACCTCTTTACAACTCTCGAACACCAAAAGACTCTAGATCGAAGTAGATATTATTGGCTTTTGGCTAAGAGGAGTATAGGTGTGATTTGAAAGCTTTTGATCATGTGAAAACACTTATCGAATAGAGAAGAGAAGATGAAGAATGAATGAGTGATTTGAAATGAAAAACTCCCTCCTATTTATAGGTGTTTTCGGAGACCGAACTCGGGTAGAGTTCTGGCAGCGTTCTGATGCAAATATTTTGCATATGTACGTTGCATGTAGATTTAGAGACAACGGACATTTGAATTCAAACTGATCGAACTCTGGCCGAACTCGGTTTTGAGTTCGGTCTAGAAGAATTTCGAAATATTTGTCAAATTCTGTTGCAAAAATAATTTTGAACTTTTGGTAAAGATGAAATGGAAATAGGTAGGCTTTTTAGAAATATGGACTGAGATTAACCTAAGCCAGTATTACCTAGTCGATCTTACAAATTAAATCCTAGACTCAATAAAGATAAAATACATAATAAATTATAAAATAACTCGGACTGGATCCCATTGAAAGTAATCTTCAGATTGATGATTTATATGCTTGATGATGTAGTACGACGCTCGTTGATATTGATTTCACTTATCCTGAAATGATTAGCAGCAGTTCGTATATTTTGTGTATTGACTTAAGTTCATGTCTATTATTAAAATCGGGTGTGACCATGGAATGGACCAGTACCATCTTCATCATCGCAGCCGAAGCGCTCAACAGAAACCTAAACAACATGGCGAACACCCCCCGATTTCGTCACTATCACACCACCACGGGCTGCCCTCTCATCACGCATCTGGCCTATGCTGATGACATCCTCATCTTCGCTTCCGGAGACATTGGGTCGGTGGAGGTGGTCTGCAGCACTCTAGAGAAATATACCAGATGCTCTGGCCAACATAACAACGCTGACAAAAGCGTCATCTACGCCCACCATAATGCCGACCGGAATCACTCGTCCAACCTCACCAACATAACCTCCTTCTCCACCGCATACCCACCATTCTCCTACCCGGGATGCCCGCTGGGGTACGGAAAATCAAACTCTGGCATCTTTGAGGGTTTTGTGAACAAAATCAAAAGAAAAATCAAAGGTTGGCACAACGCGACCCTTTCTCCGGGAGGCAAGATGATCATAATCAAGCATGTCATATCTTCCATCCCCATCTACACCCTGGCAGTGTGCTCCCCCCCCAAGAAAGTCCTTCCGAGATCGAGTCTCATTTCGCCAACTTCTTTTGGGGCCACATTGACGGCAAGGACAAACACCACTTGTAGCTTCCCTTCCCCGAGAATTTTTTTAAAAATATTTTTAATTATTTATTTGATTTAAATGGTGATTTTAGACTTTCATAAATAATTATTTAGTTAATTATTATGGTAGATGATTTTAATCATGGTTGAGAATTGGAGTACAAGATGACTAGGAATCATGGCACGGGTAGTGCAGTAGTGTGCCTTGACTAGTGTATTAGCCATGGTAGGGAAGGCCGAGACGTAGTGATGTCCTAACTAGGAAAATCAGGCTAAGTTGTGACATGACCATTATAAGTAGTTTAATTATTCATTATTAATATTGTTTCACGTTCAATTGACCCGGTTGTACCAAACCAGCCCGGACTGGACCCGTACAGAGCCCAAGCCCATGTAGTCATACGGGACGTCCAATGACATTCGTGTTGATGTATTTTGGTATGATGGTGTCGTATTCCGGTTTAATGATCTAATAAATATTTTCTAAAGTATTCTTAACTAAATATTATAAATATCATTATTAGTTGATATTTAATGATATTTGTATAAAATAGGCCTTTGTACATTTTTGGGATTAGTAGACTGTACAAAAGGGTATATGCACCATCAGTGGTTTATCTAATTTTGTTGTTATTATTATTATTATTATTGGGATTGTTATTTAATATTATTATTTTATTGATTATATTATTTTTGTTAGATAAATGTAATAGTGTATATATTCATATTTACATGAATGGGTCCTACACTAGAAATAGATAATATTGAGGTTTTGTTTAGATTTATGGAGATTACTATATAAGTATATTTATATATAGGAATATATAAGATATATAGATGCCTATTAAATAATTGTATACATATACTCTTATGATTAAATATAAAATAAAGTATATATATATATATATATATATATATAGAATTATATAAGTATAATATCATTGTGTCTAAGATTTGATCCTTTAACTAAAAATGATTGATAATTTAAAATATAATGCTAATAGCTATAGCTAACATATTATAATATATAGTAGAGTATAAATATTAGTATAAACTTAGAGAAACAAATGTATTAACAAGCAAAAAGAAGCAAACCTGAGCCCGGCCCAGCCGAGCGCTGAGTAAACCCCCTCATAAGCCGTACGGCGAAACTCAGGCCCGACCCCTGCAAAACACACGAGCATGTATATATATAGAATAGAGGGATCGAGATCGAGAGGATGACAAACCCTAACCCCATGATGCCGCCACCCCCGTGCGTACCCTCGGCCGCCGGCGCCACCGCCGCGCGTGCGCCACGCGTGTGACAGCAGGACAGCAACAGTGACCAGGTACTTTTTGCTCGTGTATTTTTCTCTCCCCGGTTAACGAAATCTCGATCCGTAAAATCCTATGGAGAGCTGATATAACCATCTAGGAACTCTAGTAATTAGGTTTTGATCAAGTCGCATGACCTGTCTACGAATTCGACCCGAAGTCAAGAGAAAACCTGTTCGAAAATAGGACCAATAACAGCCCATTCATCTACGTTTGAGGATCGATCCCGATCGATCCAGTACCATATTAGAAAATATATTTGAACATAATTATAGACAACATGTAGGACTTCACGATCCTTTTTGTGGATTAGGAAATCATTGACTACGCGTCGAGAAATTGAATCCCGAAGTTGACCGAAAACCTGTTTTAAAATCAATAAAATTCTCCAATAGGACATGCGTCCAACCAATGTCGACGAATTGGTCGCAAACCGAAAGCATCGAAAGGTGCGTAACGGCTTGATGGACGTGTGGGCTTTGACGGAATTCAAATTGGTCGCGTGTGCGCGACGAATTTGATGCGTATCCGTCGAAATTCACCATATCGGCCTCTTTGTAAATTTCTTAATTACTTTGTGCACGCTCGTCAGATCGAGACGAAACTTGCGCCAACAGGACCCTATTTTTTTTCTGGTCATGTATGCCAAGTTTGGTCCAATTATGAGATAGTTGATTGGATTGTCGTTTCGCGGGCCCCACGATCCGACTCAACGGATAATTTTGTGCACAGCCCACCGGAATCCAAAATTGGACATACCGTTGAGTTCGTATCACCCAAACGAATCCATAGACATGTAGTTTGACGACTTTAGAGACCATTAACTCTGGCACGCTTTTCGGTATAAAATGGGTCCAACGGCGGACATCATTTTTGTCCGAAATTACTGTTTTGCCCCTGTGTCCAGAATTGGCCTTAAGGATAGGCAATCCTAGCTAATTTGACTATTCTGAGACTGTTGGCGATGTCTATTTCAGCATTCGGAGACATTTATGGATTTTGGACTTTATGGCGTACTAGTTGACGGTATCTTATTGGTTCTTCGCGCAACCACCAGGCAAGTATACCTTGCCAGCTTGTACAGTATAATCTATATGTATGTTCACTATCTCGCTGCTATCTTACCTTACATTCGTGATTGCTTTATTCCATGTCTAGTACACTCATCCTATTATAGTTCTACTTTATATGTTTCTAGTTGCCTGCACATTCTCGTTCCTTTATGTTATGATATTTCTATCTGTTACACTGTGTTAGTTCATATGTATTCCTTGATAGAGTCATCTAGTCCTACACCATGATTCCTTCGACTTGATTATAACTTGACTTGACTTGACATGACTTGAGTATGACTTGACTTTGACATTCTATAGATTGTGAGTACTTACCTTGACTACGGTCTATAGGATTTTTATACTAGGATTGGCTACCGTCTTGGTTGTGAGTACTTGCCTTGACTACGATTGAGACACTATAGATTGTGAGTACTTGCCTTGACTGCAGTCTATAGCTTTGACCTATTAGCTATTTCTAGTATGGCATGCCAGTGTCTTAGGATCCTTGTGTTTAGATCTTGTGTCTTGGTCCATTTTATCTCGTTGGATGTCCTTGATTGTTCCTTACTTCTTTGTATATTTGTACTGTTACATGTTGGCTTGTATATTATGTATCTTGCTAGTCCTCTGAGGACCTGATGATCTCTTTAGGTTTAGCGCCTGCGTGGAGTTAGTTAGTAGAGCGGGATGGTAGAGGATTACGATGTATGATATAGGTATTTGCTTGTGATATTTCTTTATTATCCTCTCGTGCTTTATATTCCATACCATGATATACTCTGCTTATTTATAGACTCATATCATTCTTGGAGTCTAATCGAACAATATGCTAATGGGCTGCAGACCATGATCCATACTTGTTCATTCTTGTTTATATGATTCCTGTGGATTGAGATATAGTTTAGATTAGACATGATACCCTATTCTAGATAGCTTATACGTACTCGAGTCGGGCTGGAGTCCGCTCGATACGTAGCTGGCTTGCTCACGAGCTCGCGTCCGAAAAGTGGGTGCGGGTCGTGACACCACTGGGCCAGCTGGAACACTATGTCCAAACCCACTGATACGGAAGGACTTGGCTTTTCCAGATTAGCATACATCATCGACGCCTGTTCAATAAAGTTGTGGTGGAAGCTGCGCACGGACAACTCCATATAGACTAGGTTCTTGAAGGCCAGATATTTCCAACATTCTCACCCCGTGACTGTCGTCGCCAACAATCGATCCTCTGCTTCCTAGCGCCGGATCCTTCATGGCTGCCACCTCGCTAAACCATTTATCAACGAGAACCCCGACAACCTACAGTGGTCCCCCACGCCCGATGGCACCTTCACGATAGCCTCTGCCAAGTCGAAGGCGAGAGGTACCGACTCGTCTGCTCCGTTGATTGCTCTCTTTTGGCACTCCTGTAACCCCAACAAATGGTCGATCCCTATCTGGAGAGCATACCACCGGAAGTTACGTACCGACGACTCCCTTACCTCCATCGGATACAGCTTAGCGTCCAAGTGTCATTGCTGTACCTCACACCAATCAGAAACAACTGAGCACATCCTTCTCCATGGCAACAACGGTTACCAGCTGTTGTCCAGTCTTTCCCAGCGACGTGGCCAGGCCCCCCATACTTGGAGCTTCAACGATCTCCTTGCCAAGTGGGGATCCTCTCATGGGCATCAGATCGTCGCAGTCGCTGGCATTTGGCTGCTATGGAAGAACAGAAACAAATTTAGGTACGAAGGTCACCAATTCAACCTTCAACAGCTTTTCAGGGAAGTCCTCCGGCAGTGTCTTCGCATCAGCAGTAGATTCTTCCATGCACCGACATGTTTTTGGCAGGCGCTGTTCTAGTCTGACTGTCACTTTTTGTTGTGCTCAATCTATTTTGGTTCCAGTTTTTAGGCTTCCTTTCGAGCTTGGCGCGCTTACTTGTAAAGGCTTCGGCATTTTGCGCCTAATACATCAATAAAGTCCCTTCGTTCAATATATATATATGTGTGTGTGTGTGTGTGTGTGTGTGTACATATATATATAAATATATATATATAAATATATATAAAATATATATATATATATATATATATATATATATATATATATATATATATATATATATATATATATATATAAATATATATATATAAATATATATAAAATATATATATATATATATATATATATATATATATATATTGTATTGAATTGAATGGATATATATGAGTATATATATGTGTCTGCTATATATATAAATATATATATAAAAAAAAAATATATATATATATATATATATATATATATTGTATTGAATGAATGGATATATATGAGTATATATATGTGTCTGCTATTGGGAGTAACCTAGGGTGTAATGAATCAGTTTAGGATTGACCCAATGAGCCTAATTTGGTCGGGTTGACTAGCAAGTTGACCAAGTTGACATAAGTCAACTTTGAGTCAAACTTGATCCAAATCGACTCAAACGGACATAGAATGACTTGATAACTTGTGTTTGACCTAAAAATTGGTAAATGGACTAGTTGACTTATAGTTAACCAGGTTTGACCAGGGTTGACCAGAGTTGACGAGAGTTGACCAAGGCTTGACTTTGACCTAGAAGGACTTAGAATCATTTAGAATGTATTGTAGGCTATTCCTATTTCATAGTAGACACTTTGTAACCTATGGTTGTTCTAAATAGGACTTTGTGACTCCAGTTTGGACTCATATTCTCATCAGGCATTCGGAATACCAGGCGAGTACATTCTCTGATAGTTTTTTCATTTACTTGTCAATTTCTATATTTTAGTTTTAGTCAGTTCTATTTGATTCTCGGTTACAAATACGAGTTGATATTTTTGGAATTCATGTATACGACACACATACCTACTTGTCTAGTCTCTATTACAAGAACCACTACAAGAATCACCTACAAGCATCTTTCTGTTCTGGCAAGATTTGTTCTTGATTTACGTGTCGTGTTATGGATTCAATCATATTTGTCGTACGGGAAAATACTTGAGTAGACATGTAAACATTCATAAATATGTTGGCCCATTGGTCATATGGTCAACCTGATTTTAATAATTGATCAAAACTCTGTCTGGATATACAAAGCTTGTTGGGACATTCTCAGCCTCTTGGACATAAGCAAGATTAGATATTCACTTCGTTCAAGACTGAAGATCTGTTTGCCTACTTGAGTCTGTATTTCCTATGCAATGTAATTTTCTTTTTATTTGAGTCTAGGAATACATTGTACACCGAGTCGTACTAGCAAATAGGCTATTCCCAAAATAGTTCAAAATGTTTTTAAAATGACCTATCAAATTGTTTACAAAAAGGTTTTCAAAAAGGTTTTCAAAAATCACCAAAACCTATTTTAAAAACCCTAACCTAACCCTGACAGAACTCGGCCAGAGTTCGGCCAGAGTTCGGCCAGAGTTCGGTTGGTGGCCGTTTTGATTTTGAATTCTCTGGAACTTGGTCCTCCTGCAGTTGCGGATTTGACCGAGATTTGCTCATCGAGTTCTGCCCGAATTCTGCCCGAATTCTGACAGAGTTCTTCCTTTGGAAATCCTATAAATAGAGAAGTATTTCGATCATTTCAAATCACTCATTCACTTTCAATCTTCTCTCTATCTAAAGCTTTCTGTCTTCCAAAGAGTTTTTCTAGAGCTTTCATTTTCAGATCCCAAGCCAGTTACAATCCTCTAGTCGATTTGCCAGTGCGGTACGGTCTAGAAGTTTCTGAGAGATTGTAATCAGAAGGCTTGATTGAAGAATACCTTTTCACATTTGAAGTTGGACGAGTTCTTCGTATCAAAGCTCGCGTTGTAGAAGTTGCAAGGACTTCGTAAGAAAACTTGCGATTTTTCCTATAGTGGATTCAAACTGGTAGCAAGAGTTCTACCGACTGGATTAGTCCTCAACAGAGGGATACCAGTATACATCGCTGTCTTTGCGTTTGCTTTCTGAACTCTGCCTTTACTTTATTTTCATCTGTGATTATATACTGTGATTGTGTTGCTAACTTTTTAATTAGCATTATTCCGCTGCCAACTCTATTCACCCCCCCTCTAGAGTATTACACTTTACTATATCGTTCCTATAATTGGTATCAGAGCGGGTTTTACAGGTAAAGCAAGGTAAAAGTGCTATTATTTATTCATTATTTATTAGATCACAGCACATCACATGGCTACTATGAAATTCACAAGTGAAGGTCAGGCCACAAACAGACCTCCTCTGTTTGATGGTACTAACTACACTTATTGGAAAACACGGATGAGTTTCTTCTTAAAGTCTCTTGATTTTGACTTATGGGCTATTGTTCTTGATGGCTATCAGAAGCCACCTCGTATAAATGTCGAGGGTGTTTTAGTTGAAAAACCCCAAAACAGTTATACAGAGGAAGAAAAGAAAAAGGCCAGTCTTGACGCACGTGCCATTAATGCTCTTTTTGTGCCTTAGACAGAACAGAATTTAACAGGGTATCTACATGCACAACGGCAAATGGTGTATGGAAGCTTCTCGAAGTTACACATGAAGGCACGACTCAAGTCAAGGAGTCAAAAGTCAGCAGACTTACTCAAGAGTACGAGGTGTTCAAAATGAAGCCAAATGAAACAGTCACACAAATGTTCGAGAGGTTCTTGGATATTGTAAACCATTTGTCCTCCTCAGGCAAAGAATACAGTAACCACGAAAAGATTTGCAAACTCCTGCGAGCTCTCACCAAGAACTGGATTCCGAAGGCTACAGCTATCATTGAAGGAAACGACCTCACCACAATGTCACTTGAAGTACTCATGGGTAAGCTACTCACTCATGAACTGGATCTACAAGATTTTGAAGAGCCTGCACCAAAGGAGAAGACTATCGCCCTCAAGGCTCAGCACAGAAAAGCTGCTGAAGATGACTCAGACAGCAGTGAATCTGACGCTGAAGATCAAGCACTCCTAGCAAGGAAGTTCAAAAGATTCATGAGACATGAGAAGAGAGTCAAAGAGAACAACAGCAACAACTGGTACCAAGAAGATGCTGTCTGCTATAGCTGCAAGAAGAAGGGACATATGAAGAAGGACTGTCCCATCAACTCATCATCGAGCAAGAAGAACAACAGGTATGAAAAAGGCAACCTGAAGAGATCAACATCCCGGAAATATGCCAACACCAGTATATGGCATGAATGTGAAGCCAGCGACTCAGAAGACGAACATTCAGAGGACGCTGCAAATATCTGCTTCATGGCAGTTGATCAGGTACCTACTGAACCTGTAGAAACATATGATGACTTTACCTTTGAGCAATTAGGAGATGCCTTCAGTGACCTGATGCTTGACTACAGGAAACTGCATAGTAAATATCAGACCGCTAAGAAGGTACTCAAAGAGTACAAAGGAGAAATAGGAAGACTTACCGACCTACTAGCTGAGGTTAGAACTAGTGTTAGTGAGTCTGGTGAGCTTTCCTCTATAAAGCTCTTATTACACGAGACTAAACAGTCATCCGAAGAGAAAGATAAGATTATAGACCAATTGAGAGAAGATCTTTCTAAAGAAAAGAAAAGTCTTCAATCTGCACAAATCAGAATGGAATCACTCACTTCTGATTATACTAAGTTATATGACACTTCCAAAAGGTTGGAAATTAGGTTAGGAAAACAGCCTGAGCCTGCTGCTTCCTATCCTAACACGTGTCACTTACCGAAAATTCGGAACATTCCCAAGCCAAACACTGTCAGACCAAACCATATAAAACCTTTACCCCAAAAGATTAAGCCCAATCATGATCATAGATATGCATTCTTCTATACTAGAAAACCTAAACCTACCAACCATGCACATCACTCTGCTTTCAACACTCAACATGCACAATGTCATTATTGTGGCCTCATTGGTCATATTTCATCTACATGTAGAATGAGAAAGCTAGTTGATTTAAATGTTTATGCTTGGATACCTAAAGCTAACAATTCAGGACCCTACAAGAAATGGGTACCAAGAGTTTCATCTGCAAACTGTTTTGTAGGTGGAACACCCTTCACATGCTAGAAGCAAATGGATCCTCGACAGCGGTTGCTCACGGCATATGACCGGTGACGCTACTCTATTTGCAACACTGTCGAAGAAGAAGAAGGAAGGTTATGTTTCCTTCGGTAATAATTTGAAAGGGTATATTATTGGTATCGGTGATGTTGGTAAATCTCCCTATCCCGTGATTAAAGATGTCTGTCTGGTTACCGAGTTGAAACATAATCTGCTCAGCATAAGTCATCTAGCTGATCATGGTTATGGTATCAACTTTGGCAAAGACAAATGTACTATAGTTGATAGCTCAACTGGTAGTACTATCTTTGAAGGAATCAGGAAAGACAATATATATGTTTTCTATCTATTGGAAGAAGCTAACATTTCAGGTAGATGCTTAATGGCCAAAAGTGATGAGAGTCATTTATGGCATATGAGACTTGGTCATGCAAACATAGATACAATTTCAAGATTATCCACAAAGAAGTTAGTACGCGGTTTACCGGACATAACATTCAAGAAGGATTCGGTATGCAGCCAATGCGAAAAGAACAAGGCTACCAGATCCACATTCAAGTCTGTAAACGCAGTATGTACTACTAGACCTCTACAATTGCTACACATGAATTTATTCGGTCCTAGCAGAGTTGCTAGCCTCGGAGGTAAATTATATGCATTTGTAATTGTAGATGATTTTTCTAGATACACGTGGGTATATTTCTTGACATGCAAGAATGACGCATTATCCGAATTTGTCGCCTTTTGCAAGAAAGTACAGAATGAAAAAGGTTACATGATCACTCGTATTAGAAGCGATCATGGAGACGAATTCGAGAATGCTGATTTCGAGCAATTTTGTGACACACACGGTTTTATACACGAGTTCTCCTGCCCTAGAACTCCACAACAAAATGGAGTTGTAGAACGTAAGAACAGAACTCTAACCGAAATGGCCAGAGTAATGTTAAATCAATTTAGCCTACCCAAATACTTCTGGGCTGAAGCTGTCAATACAGCTTGCTTTGTGCTCAATAGAGTTCTAATTTGACCCAAATCGAAGAAGACTCCATTTGAGTTATGGTTTGATAGAATTCCTTCAGTTTCATATTTTAAGATATTTGGCTGTAAGTGCTTTATTCTTAATACTAAAGACAATTTAGGAAAGTTTGACGAAAAGGCCAATGAAGGTATATTTTTAGGTTATGCGGCCAAGAGCAAAGGATACAGAGTCTTCAACAAACGTACCATGATCATCGAAGAGTCAATCAACGTCACTTTTGATGAAATGAACCAAATGACACTCGATGACAGTGATGAAGATCTGCCTACATCAAGCTCAACATCAGCTGAACCTGAACCAAGCTCTGCACAAGCTGAACCCCCTAGAGGAGATCCAGGAACCAGCTACCTACAGAGTCTACCGAAAAGGTTAAAATTCACAGCTGATCATCTACAAGATTTGGTAATTGGTGACATTACCAAAGGAGTAAGCACTCGATCATCCAGTAGAGATATTATTTCTAGTGTTGCATTTATTTCACAGCTAGAACCTAAATCTATTGATGAAGCATGTAGTGATAGTTTCTCGATAGATGCCATGCAAGAGGAATTGAACCAATTCGAATGGAATCAAGTTTGGGAACTTGTTCCCAAGCCTATTGATCATCCGGTCATTGGCACCCGTTGGGTATTCCGAAACAAACTGAATGAGGATGGTTTAGTAACTCGTAACAAGGCTCGACTCGTAGCTCAAGGATACAATCAAGAAGAGGGTATCGACTACGATGAGACTTATGCCCCAGTTGCGAGATTAGAATCCATTCGTATGTTATGTGCATTTGCATGTTTTCATGATTTCAAACTTTTTCAAATGGATGTAAAAAGTGCTTTTCTAAATAGATTTATAAAAGAAGAAGTTTTTGTAGCACAACCTCCGGGTTTCACGGATTTCAAAAATCCTGACCATGTTTTCAAGTTGAAGAAAGCCTTATACGGTTTGAAACAAGCCCCTCGTGCTTGGTATGATTGTCTAAGCTCTTTTCTACTTGACAACGGTTTTACAAAAGGAAAGGTTAACACTACACTTTTTATTAAATCTTTTAATGGCAAGCTGCTTTTAATTCAGATCTATGTTGATGATATCATATTTGGATCCACTGATGAATCTCTTTGTCAAGAATTCTCTAAGTGTATGCAGAATGAGTTTGAGATGAGCATGATGGGAGAGCTGAAATTCTTTTTCGGATTGCAAATCAAACAAACCGACAATAGGACGTTCATTAATCAAGCCAAGTACACAAAAGATTTGCTAAAGAAGTTTGATCTGGACAATGTCAAACCTATTGGCACTCCGATGGCAACTTCAACAAAGCTTGATTCTGACGAACAAGGCAAGCCAGTCGACACACGTAAGTATCGAGGTATGATTGGTAGTTTACTTTACTTAACTGCTAGTCGTCCAGATATAATGTTTAGTATTTGCTTGTGTGTACGTTTTCAAGCTAACCCAAAGGAATCACATCTGTCCGCAGTTAAGCGTATCTTCCGATACCTTAAAGGCACTTCTTCTGTCGGCTTGTGGTATCCCAAATCCAAATCCTTTGACCTTATTGGTTACTCGGATACAGATTTTGCTGGATGCAAGGTTGATAGAAAAAGTACTAGCGGTACATGTCATTTCTTAGGCAAGGCTCTAGTCTCTTGGTTTAGTAAAAAGCAAAATTCTGTAGCCTTATCAACAACAGAGGCTGAGTACATCGCCGCAGGACGTTGTTGTGCTCAGATTTTGTGGATGAAACAAACCTTAGAAGACTTTGATTTATTTTACACACATATTCCTATTTTTGTGATAACACTAGCACCATTAATTTGACTAAGAATCCTGTATGTCACTCTCGTACTAAACATATCGAGGTTCGGCATCATTTTCTTAGAGATCATCATCAAAATGGAGATATAAACCTTGTATACATAGATACTGATAATCAATTAGCTGACATCTTCACTAAACCTCTAGCGGAAGATCGCTTCAATTATTTACGTCGAGAATTAGGAATTTTGGACGTCAATAATATTAATTGATGTTATTTTATGATTGTATATCATTATGCAAAAACTGTGTTAGAGACAAGCTAATAAAGAGTCTGTCTGTCACCACAACTACGGTTGAAGCGAAGCGATATTTAAGAGTTCCCCGGTGAACCTCCGCCAGCTGGGACAGTACTCCTACAGCTAATCTGAGACAGCTGCTGTGTAACGATATTTAACTCATAAAATATTATTAATTATGTTATTTGAAAGCTAAAATAACTAATCTTTGAATTAAATATTTGAAACGAGTCAATGAAAAAGAAGTAGCAAAATCAACTTGAAAGAACCCTAGGCGAATTCGGCCAGAACTCTGACCGAATTCGGCCTGAGTTCGGTTGAGGGTATCTGCGTATATATCCAGAACCCGAGAGCTCCTTCTCTTCCATTGCTTCCATATTTCCAACCAGCAGCTACAGCCGCCCGAAAATCCTCCAAACCCTAGGTATTCACCAACCCATTGCTCCCTATCTACTTGGTGAAATCCTTCCAAACTTTGGAATCGTGCGGAGATCATCCTTCTCTACAACATATCTAATTTTTGTGAGGTATAACTCTCTCTTTCTACACTTTCAAATTTGTGCTTATTTATTTCAATGGCACCTAGATTTAATCCGTCTAAGAGGAAGAAGACTACTCCTAGTGAGGAAGGGTCCTCTTCGAATCCTCACACGGATTCTTTGTTTTTGCCTGTCCAAAAGAGCGACGGTGCTTTCGATGGGTTTTTCTTTCAAACCCTCGATCAAGCTTTATTATGGTACGGTGACTTTTCCACCCGATCCATATGCAGCGGCGCTCCGGTTAAATGGACGGTATTTCCTGACCATCGTCACTTATTTGAGGCATTAGGGTTACATTTGCTTGTTAAACTGTGCTTCCCAATTGCTACTAATGCCATTAGATTGTTCTATTGCAATCTCGTAGTTAACACTTTTGACGTGAGCACACGTGTTGGAGGCATAGATATTGAGTTCAATGATGTCCTCCTAGCAGAGATTCTTGGGATTCCCAATGAAGGTGAACCGCTAGTTGATATCACGGAATTCGAGTTTCCCGAAGGCACTACACTCACGAGTTTCAAAACGGAACTTTGTGCTCCTGACAGAGTACGTTCTGGAAAGTTCAAGGCTAACAACCTTAACTTGTTTAACTACGAATTGCATCGCAATCATCTACTCTACTCTACTTCCAAAATCTACTTCCAAGGATGATGTGACTTCGCTTGAGCTGTCCGCTATGTATCATCTTATCAAGGGGATTCCTTTTTCCGTCCCCAAGACTATTATTCAGATGATGGGACGTTGTCGTGCAAGAGATCGAAATCTCTCTTACGCGATGATTCTCCCTTGTATCTTTCAGCGCTTCGACATCGATCTATCGACTTGTACTCAGGACTCTGAGCCCAAGTTACTCCAGCTTTCTCGTCGTAGCCGGACTGCTTCAGCTACACCTCCTGCTCCTCCTACTGCACCATCTCCACCACATCAGCCGTATGCTATGACTTTTGAGGGCATACATCAGCACCTATCTGCTTTGCACGTCTCGATGACGGACATGGCTCGCGAGCGTGAGTTCTGCGATGTCACCCGTTACCAGGCGATGGTAAACTCCTTGGCCGATCTGCGTTTTGCACAGACTGGTCACTCTGCCGCTTCCATCCCTCGAGATCCAGCTTTTTCGGGTTACCGCTGTGAGGATGAGGCTGTCCATGCCTACTTCCAGCCCGGTAACGCCTATGATTGGTATCGTGCTCCTCGAGATTATGTTGGCGAGTTCTATGCTGGCACCCCTACTCATCCTACTGGCGCTGGTACTTCTGGTACTGGTACTTCCGGTCATGCTGGCCGTGCTGCTGATGATATTGATGAGGATAGTGATGATGAGATCTGATCTGATTACTAGTGACATTCTACTGTATACTTGGAAATGCTCCGACATTCCAAGTTTTTATCATTTACTTTTTGATTAGTACTTTGTAGTTTGCTATCAGTATTTCTTTTATCTTTATGGACATGTTTATGATGTTTCATTTATGACATCTCAGTTAAGTTCAGCATTTTGTTTAGCACTATTTTCTTATATTGCTTTTCATTTTTAAACTGTCTGTGAAATAGCATGTCTGAGATTTTTTTTATGCAATACATGCTTGTGATGATAAATTTCTCTAATTATTTACTGTATCTTTTATTTTTGTTTTCTCACTGTTTGTTACTTATGCATTGATTGCGGGAGGAGTCTTCTGCATTTCATGCGGGGGAGCCTTCTCTTGTACAACTATTTTGCTAAGTGACAAAGGGGGAGAAAATTAAAATGATCTAACATTTTTTTTTGAGTTGAATACAGGTTATGAACAATTTTTCACCTTTTGATATTTTTTCGAACTAGCTTATTGTTATATCATTCATAGTTTGTCAATTATCAAAATGGGGGAGATTGTTGGCCCATTGGTCATATGGTTAACCTGATTTTAATAATTGATCAAAACTCTGTCTTGATATACAAAGCTTGTTGGAACATTCTCAGCCTCTTGGACATAAGCAAGATTGGATATTCACTTCGTTCAAGACTGAAGATCTGTTTGCCTACTTGAGTCTGTATTTCCTATGCAATGTAATTTTCTTTTTATTTGAGTCTAGGAATACATTGTACACCGAGTCGTACTGGCAAATAGGCTATTCCCAAAATAGTTCAAAATGTTTTTAAAATGACCTATCAAATTGTTTACAAAAAGGTTTTCAAAAAGGTTTTCAAAAATCACCAAAACCTATTTTAAAAACCCTAACCTAACCCTGACAGAACTCGGCCAGAGTTCGGCCAGAGATCGGCCAGAGTTCGGTTGGTGGCCGTTTTGATTTTGAATTCTCTGGAACTTGGTCCTCCTGCAGTTGCGGATTTGACCGAGATTTGCTCATCGAGTTCTGCCCGAATTCTGCCCGAATTCTGACAGAGTTCTCCCTTTGGAAATCCTATAAATAGAGAAGTATTTTGATCATTTCAAATCACTCATTCACTTTCAATCTTCTCTCTATCTAAAGCTTTCTGCCTTCCAAAGAGTTTTTCTAGAGCTTTCATTTTCAGATCCCAAGCCAGTTACAATCCTCTAGTCGATTTGCCAGTGCGGTACGGTCTAGAAGTTTCTAAGAGATTGTAATCAGAAGGCTTGATTGAAGAATACCTCTTCACATTTGAAGTTGGACGAGTTCTTCGTATCAAAGCTCGCGTTGTAGAAGTTGCAAGGACTTCGTAAGAAAACTTGCAGTTTTTCCTATAGTGGATTCAAACTGGTAGCAAGAGTTCTACCGACTGGATTAGTCCTCAACAGAGGGATACCAGTATACATCGTTGTCTTTGTGTTTGCTTTCTGAACTCTGCCTTTACTTTATTTTCATCTGTGATTATATACTGTGATTGTGTTGCTAACTTTTTAATTAGCATTATTCCGCTGCCAACTCTATTCACCCCCCCTCTAGAGTATTACGCTTTACTATATCGTTCCTACAAAATACTCGAACCACCTCCTTGTAAATTATACGTCAAGAATGATAGCTATCCCATAATTGGCCAGTATGTGATGTGTCGGATTACCCTAGCCGTTTACATATCGATCTCAATATTTTAAAATACACTGTGAGTATTGTCAAAAATCTTTACTAGAATCACCACAAGAATCTTACAGGAATGATCACAAAAACTGTTAAAGAATCTCCCTACTTGAATAATTGATTGGAATCAGACTTGACATATATTGTACCACTGGACTCATATTACATTATTCTAGTTCAGCTAGCTTCTATTTATAGTCTTCATTGACATGATATTCTGTTTCACATCTTTTACTTTTTTTGTTTTTTTAACTATTGTTTTACATCTTAAACTGTCTCGAACTTCCATACTTCATCAATATAACTGTCTATAATTATTTTATAGTCTTTGTCATTTACTTGGATTTACTTGATGAGATGTATTCGTTCATGTCCCGACTGGACCTGTTAAAAATATTACAGATGTTAGCCCTGAGGATGCATGCCCTACTCACTATGGATCTGGAGATGGATTAGCTACCTTCGGCCCCGACTCTCAAGAGTGATTGGGAGACTAGTTTAGTAGACTGTTTTAGATTTCTTTACTAGAACTTGAGTTGTAATAATTTGAGAGTTGATTTATTTTGAGTTGTTTGAGATACTATCATTTAGTAGTTTTATTTTTTTTTTAGTTATAGAATTCTGTGTTATCCTATCGTACTTAGACTGTGATTGAGTTATATTATTTCTATACTTGTCCTCCGTTCGAAGTTGAGATTTAAGACAAGTACATTATATAATTGCGTGAGTTGGTTTATATAGTGACCTAGAACAGTGTTCTATCGCCGATTCTGCTACGTAGGCTGGACGTTGTTACGCACTTGTACCCTTACACTGGGTGCGGGTTATGACACGTTTTTAGTGGTGGCCCTTGCAGGTCGAGATTCGCATTAGTGTGATATCGTGGTAGTACGGCGACTTAGTTGTACTGCTACGAGCCTGCGATAGAAATTAAGAAATAGGATTTAGCGGAGAGGAACTCAATCACAACTATAAAATTTCTATGGATTTGAATCTACTGACACTCGTTCAAATCTATTTAATCTATTTCATATATGTGCTCTTTGACAATATCATCCTTGTACCGTTATTGACCTCTTGTTTGATCTGTCCTTTTTTTCATCTTCTTGTGTGTGATTTCATTAGTACCTGTCAGGATATTCTTGTCATGTGCTAGATAGTACAGTAACCCTGTTCGAGACTGTGAATTACGACCAGTAGGACCATGTTTTGCATGTTTTAGATATAATTTTCTTGACCTAGATTGTCGGGGGTTTAACCTAGAAGAAGTGCAACCATCTTAAATTTTGAGGATGAAATTTTTCTAAGGGTGGTAGATTTGTAACCACTACTTTTCTAAATTTGGGTCTTTTAGTAATTTTGTGATATTTTTGAATTATTATTATTTTATTAGTTAATTTGATTGGTGTGTAGCTTTGAATGGTATTTTCGGTAGTAGAAGGTGGTATAACCTTAGTCAACCTTGATTAGAAGACTAACCATGTTATTAGAATTATTTTTGGCTTTTTAGATTTTAAATTAGAGCTATTATCCATTTTAGAAAACATTTAAATCATTTTTTAAGTCATTTTACACACAGCCTTTAAGCCTTTTTGTCAATGGGCCTTTAAACCGACTTAAGGAGTACTTGGCCCATGACTAAACCCTAACCCTAATCCCCCCATGACTTGGCCGGCCAAACACAGTAGCCCCTTTCTCCCTCCTTCATTTGTGAGAAACTAGTAGCCGTCACAAATTCAAAACCCTACTTTTTCCCTTCTCCTCCAAAAGTCCCATTTTCTCGTTTCTTATCCAAATCCTTCCAAACAAAGTGCGTTGCGATCATTGGGAGGAGAGGAACCTGCAGGAGACTTGCTAGCGAGGGATCAGAGGCATTTGACCGGAGGAAATCGGCATCGACGTGTTTGGAGGGTTGTTTCATTGAGTTTTGACACTCAATAGGTAAATCTCTCTAAAGACTTGTTAATTCCATTTTTCTTCGTAGATGCATCCATAGAGGTATCCTAAACATGTGAATGAATTTTGGTAGATTTTTTATTTCGTTTGATAGCCGTATCGGACAGGTGTCGGTCCTATGGAACACGTGTTCGACGAAATGCCACTTAACTGAAAGTTGTTATTTTTTTCATTTTGTTTTCAAGAATTTATTGTTGTTATGATTTGAAATAACTTTCGTGAAGACGGATCTTGATTCGACACGATTTCAGTATACGAATCGGACACGGACACGCGTGCACGAGGCCCGTGCACGGTCCCGTGCATGTCCTGTTGTCTGTGCGTCATAACTCGACTCACGGGACTTTGTTTTGTGTGAACTTTTATGGACATGTGGGGGCAATCTCTGCCCACGTGCTCCTAAAATTCCATGTTATTTTGTTGAGCATGCGCGGAGAAATCCATCGCGCACGGTTCAGCCAATACTGTGCACGCACAAGAATTTGCCGCTGACACGACCTTCGTACGTGAACACGACACAACGAAGACCCGTTCCAGGAGCACGAGCACGAAGCCCTAGACCTAGGTTACCCAGGAACCCGATCCTGAGACACGGCGTGGCTCGAATCGTGAGCCACGGGGCTCGACATGCTCCCACGAGGCCGCGCGTGCATGCGTACAGCCCTGCCGTCTGTGTGTCATAACTCGATGGATATGACTCTGTTTTGCGTGAAATTTTATGGACACGTGGGGGCAACCTCTGCCCATATGCTCCTAAAATTTCATGAGATTTCATTATGTATTCGTGAAGTTATTGCGTCTGTACTGATTCGACTGATACCGTGCATGCGCGTACGTGCCCGTGCGATACGTACTTCGTGGACACGATACGGACACGGGTTCGACCCCGTGAGTATCCGAGCATGTCACACACATAGACACCTTCGTGTTT
>JANAVB010036018.1:4411900-4427990 GCA_029216955.1 Iris pallida
TGCTCGCTGCAGAGATTAAGTTCGAGCAATGTAGCTCTGATTCCACTCGGTCTCAGCTTCACTTGGCGCGAGCTACATTAAAACAACGCTTATCTATTGAAGACTCTTATTGGAAACAAAAAGCACGCTTACGATGGGATTTAGATGGAGATCGGAATACCACTTACTTCCATGAATGCGTCAATACCAAACAAAGAAAGTTAAGAATTCACTCGATTATGAATGATGGGACCTCTCTAACTGAGTTGAAGGACATCCAAGCTTCGGCAAATGAGTATTTTGCAGCTCAATTCATGGCTTCTGATATTGTGGAGGATGGTAACCTTTTTGATTGCATACCCCAACTTATTACTGAAGAGGATAATATCTTCATCACAGATGAACCTACGATGGAGGAGCTCGCTAATATTGTCAAGGGGATTGACTCAAAAAGTGCGGGGGGCCCGGACGGGTTCACAGCTAAATTCTTCACAAAGGCTTGGCATATTATTGCTGATGATATCCTGGATGCAGTGAAGCTTTTTATGGCTGGTTTCTCTCTTCCTCGAGCTATTTCCAGTACATCTCTTGTTTTAATCCCGAAAAACAGAACTCCAAAGACTTGGTCGGATTATCGACCTATTAGTCTATGTACTGTGATGAACAAGATTATTTCCAAGCTCTTAGCGACTCGGTTGGCCACTCTTCTTCCTAAAATTATATCCCCTAAGCAGAGTGGGTTTGTTAAAGGCCGTGAAATTATTGATAATGTGATTCTTGCTCAGGAAATGATGAGTATGATGAAAATTAAGAATAGAGGGGGCAATGTTGCAATTAAATTGGACATGGCCAAGGCTTATGACCGAGTCAATTGGAGCTTCTTGATGAAGGTTATAAGGAAGTTTGGCTTTAATGAAAACTGGATCAATATGATGTATAGACTTCTGAGTAATGTATGGTACTCCACATTAATCAATGGCGAATCATCTGGCTTCTTCCATGGGTACAGAGGAGTCCGTCAAGGAGACCCCATCTCTCCTTCCTTGTTTATAATTGCTGCTGAAGCTCTTTCCCGTAATCTCAAAAAATTATTGGATCTCCCATCCTTTAATCACTACTATTCGCCCAGTGGTTGTCCGGCGGTGACGCACCTCGCTTATGCGGATGACGTATTGATATTCTCGGCAGGAGACGTCTCTTCCATTCGTGCTTTACGTGCTATCTTACATAGGTACGAAGCTGCCTCTGGTCAATTAATCAATGCTCAAAAGTCTTCCATTTTTGTACATAAATCTTTCCAGCCAGATAGAGCTAAGGAATTACGAGAGATTACTGGCTTCGTTTCTGCTACTCCTCCATTTTCCTATTTGGGGTGTCCTCTGATGTCGGGTAAGAAGAACGTGAGTATGTTCAAAGAACTTATCGCTAAAGTCAGGAATAGAATTGAAGGTTGGCAGCAGCGATTATTATCGTATGGGGGCAAGTTGGTTCTATTAAAATCTGTATTAACGTCTATACCTATGTATACGCTAGCAGCTTGTAGTCCTCCTAAGACTGTGATTTCTCAACTTGAAGTGATGTTCTCAAAATTCTTCTGGGGAACGAAGGAGGGAGTCTACAAACACTCTTGGCTTAGCTGGGAGAAGATGGCTCGTCCGTACAACGAGATGGGTTTAGGCCTCAGAAGCTTGGAGGAAGTTATTAACTCATTCTCTACTAAATTATGGTGGAAATTGAAGACGCAAGATGGCCTCTGGATGAAGTTCTTTAGAATTAAATACTGTAAGTATACTGATATGGACGATGTGCAACCCAACTCTGATGCCTCGATGATTTGGAAGAGAATTTTACATGGGAGACAAATTTCTAATCACTTAATTGAGCCACAGCAGGTTAATCCTCCAGGTTGGAGATGGGGGCCTTCCCGAACAGGAGAGTTTTCGTTATCATCAGCATGGAGACACACAAGAATCACATACATTCAAAATCAACATTTTTCCCATATCTGGAATTCTTGCATACCAATAAAATGGTCGGTCTTGGGTTGGCGGATTCTACATGATCGGTTACCTACTGATGATAGCGTTCAAAAGCTCGGCTATAGTCTAGCTTCTTTATGTCACTGTTGTGATCAACCGCAGCAGGAAACTATTCAACATCTCTTTCACAAAGGAGAGCTGGCATCTACGGTATGGAAACAACTACAGCAACACTTTCATATCCATTCCAGCGGAGATCTTATAAGCAGATTGAACAAATGGTGGAGAAGACCGATGAAGCACCTTCGGGAAATTATTGTAGGAGCTACTTGTTGGGTTCTTTGGAAAAACAGGAATAAGTGGAGATATGAATCATACAAATTCAATGCAGATCAAATCTTTTTGGAGATTAGGAGACAGATTCAAAAAGTTCTTCAGAGATGCAGACACACGAAGACTCTTCCTAGATTTTTACACGATATGTAAACTCTAAAGTTTTCCCCTGTAATCTTTTTCTGGAAGTATTTGAATAAAATGGAGTATTATTAAAAAAAATTATATATATATATATATATATATATATATATATAGAGAGAGAGAGAGAGAGAGAGACTTATATATATATAGCTAAGAGATTTTGAGAGTTAATCTCAATTTTAGCCAACAGCAGTTCCTTCACACACACAACCTCTCTTTTCCCCACTTCTTTGCAAGCCTATATATATATATATATATATATATATATATATATATATATATATATATATATATATATATAACCGAAGAGATTTTATTGATAATACTCAAAATGCAGGTTACAAAAGAGTAAACTAGCCTACTCCAAACTGATGCTATATTGCAGGGAGAGGCGGCTTGTGCGTACAGCGCTTCAAAGCTTTCGCAATCTGTCGACGAGTCTCATATAGAAGCTGATTCACAGAATATTTATACTCCTCGTATCGCCATTTATTTCTATTCTTCCAAGTCACCCAACACACTGCAGCTACAACGATCTCCTTTAGATGAATGTTCGGCCTCCTCCACCATACATCAAGATATCTGAATAAAGCCAAACTCCTCGACGTTATCTGGAGATCAGACTGGAGTTCATGCCATAATTGAACAACTAAGTCTCCTTCTCCAAAGACGTGTGTGATCGTCTTCTCAGTAGGGTTTAAACAGCAATGACGTTTCGACACTAATTGAAACCCTATTTTTTGAATATTGTCATCCGTTGGTAATTTGTTATGCAAAATCCTCCATAATAATATTGACCATTTATATGGGATACACGAAGTCCATATATGCTTAAATTGAGGTCGTATAGAATACGGGATTCGTGTTGCCTTCCAAGCTGTCGATTCTAAAAACTTTCCAGTTGACGTAGTTGGCCAAGCCCATTCTCCCGAAGCCAACGGAGTGATATAATGGTTAGCCATATCCCGACCTTGTAATTGCCTTCGCCAAACATGAGAGCACTTCTGAGGAGCACCGGCTGAATCCAAATCTTGAAATTTGCAATACCTGGCTTTGATGAAGCGCTGCCATAAGCCTTCCTGAGTTTTAAGCTTCCACCATAATTTAACCGTGAATGCATCCATCGTTTCTTGCAATGCTCTGATTCCCAAACCTGCTTCCTCGATAGGTCGTGCCATAGAGCTCCAACTCGCCCATATATGTTTTTGTAAGCCATCATTTGTACCCCAAAAGAACCGAACAAACATATTCTCCAAACTATTCAGGACTGTCTTCAGGGGATTGCAAGCCGCAATCGTATACATTGGGATAATAACAAGACTGATTTCAACAGTGTTAATTTTCCTCCGTACGAAAGAATTTTTTGTTGCCAGCCTTCCAGACGCCTTCTAATCATAGCAATAAGCTTTTCATATAGCATGGTTGTTCGAACACCCACTGCCATTGGACAACCAAGGTAAGTGAACGGAGGTTGTTTGATCTCAAACCCAGTTATAGCATGAAGCTCTTCCTTCCTGTCAAATGATGTCGTGGTATAGATAGAGGATTTAGAGACATTTATGCTCTGCCCAGACGTTCGTTCATATCTCCTCAATACCTCTATGCAATAGCTGAAACGAACGTATGTCTTCCGCAGAGAATAATGTCACGCCCCAGAACCAGAATACTGGAGAGCGGGGGCAGACATAGCCAGCTACGTATAATGAAATGGGATCCACTCCACTATACGGTCACGGCTGTCTAGATATATGAGGGTTTATCTACAAGCCAACAGTCTCTTATGGTCAATAACAAGCCTAGTGTCCCAATCACAAGCAAGTAAAATAGAGTTACAAGATGTAAGATCACCAAATATACAATAGTAAGGTGTCCCAAACATTACATATTCAGCTGATCATGAAGCTAGTCGTTACAAAATATGAGGACTAGCAAGAGTTTTAGTCATACATGATCAACCCTAGGTTGCCAATCATGTTACAGCCCGTAGGCAGACAGTAAGTAAAAATGTACACGAGCTAACACTTGCTCGGCGGCTAAACGCCTCAAAAGAATAATTTTACAATAGAGTGGGAGAGCCAAAATAAACCCACTCGTTGCCAGGATTCCGTCTAGTGGTCACCATGTGGCTGGAGATTCAGTAGATCCTCTGGAGCTGCTCTGGTATCTGGCCATACAAAACCAGCTGGGTCAGACCCCAAAAAGAGCAAGTGCCACAAAGGAGGCTTCACTTAGGAACTAAAACCAGCAATTAGCACAAATAACCATAAAGTAATAAATAAGACAGGAGTTAAGAAAAAGGCATAACAGGGTGATATACGATGAGATAAACAAGGGACTATTCAGATAGCCAGGTTACAACCCGTAAACCAAACAAGGACCGGGGTTGTAACCCTTCGTCTGAACAGAACTTGGATTTTCTCCCACCACTTATCGACAAGATGAATATAAGAAATTAGGTCAGGTAACAATCTTGTACATGATCAAAACAAGACTAGACTGATTGAACTTCATCCAACATTTCACGGCCAAGCAATAAGTACGGCTTGATACTTTAACTAACTAGGGTTATCACAGACCTAATTACTAGCAAGATGCAGCGAGATTCTTCCAAGTCCAGTTACCCACCTGCTGCTACCTGAGTGACCCCAGCAAAAAAAAGGAAAAAGATATCATGATATAGCAGACACACTGTAGTAAGATACATGTGTCCTAAGGTACCACACTCGACGGCGGGCTGGAAGTGCGCTCATCTCGACGGATAGCAATAAATCCCATGTATATATATATATATGTATAAGGCCGGGATCAAAGGGGCAACAGGTAACTGAAAAAGTCTCTCCATGAACTACTTGATCAATCTAGTCATTAATCCTAGCCATATTCAGTATGAATTCTTGACCGTAGGAAACCAGGGATTCATGTCCTAGACATGATGCAAGACGAGACGGGTTCATTTGTACAAACACAATCACCCACGGTGTCCAGGCTATTTATTCTTGTCAAGTCACGTTAGCCGTCGCAACAGCATTACGAGAAATATATCATGTCAGGTTTATCATGTCAAAAGTGCACCACGTCGGGCTACTATCAAGAATTATCATGTCAAGTTATCATGTCAAGTTCATTGTCAAGTATCATGTCAAGTTCATTGTCAAGTTATCATGTCAAGTTTGTCAGGTCAAGTTATTATGTCAGGAGTGCACCATGGCGGGTCACCATCGAGTCATGCCATTTATCAAGGAGAGAAGAAACTTGCACAATTAAATAATAATATATTAATAATATATATATTCTTGAAGCCAAGGAGAAACTCTACAACTTTTATGTTGGGAGTGGAAAGAAATTCTGACCACAATTCACGCAAATAAGACATTTAAACAATCAAAGTAGGACCCATGCGGTCCAAAAGTGGGAGAACAAACATGCGGTCAAAGAGAGTGGGAGGCCACCCATGTGGCTCCGAAATTATTTAAATGCAATCAGTCAATCATTTAAGGCCAGCAAGCCATATGCGGCTAGCATACAATTGTGCATGCGGCCAAGAGTGGGAAGTACCCCATGCGGCCAAGAAGCAATAAATAGGCCATAATCAAATAAGACAAAAGACAGTGGGACCCTCATTAAATGCAAACTCCCACTTCAGCAAGCAAGTCAACTAAAGGAAGCTATGTGGGACCCCCCACAATTAATGTAATAAAAAAGGTTCACGTGAGCTACCTAATTAATGGTTCACGTGGCCAAAATATTAGATAGTGGGGGAAGGAGGCCTATGCGGCTCACCATAGATTCCATGCAAATAATAATATTATTTAATAGCCAAAGGCCAAGCGGCTGGTGCCAAGGAAAAGGGCTTAAAGTATTAATACAAATTATTAAAGCCTTAATCACATAAAGTATTAGTAATAAATTAAGGTCTTAAATGCATAAAGCATTAAACTTTCTTAAGCCTATGCGGCTGTGCTTCCAAGCACATAATGCATATAAGGACAAAAGCATAAGGACAAAATGCTTATAAGTATAAAGGTGGGGACTAAAATGCATTAAGTATAAAAGTGAGGACTTAAATGCATTAAGTATAAAATGTGGGGACTTAAATGCATTAAGTATAAAAGTGGGGACTTAAATACATTAAGTATTGAATCTACAGTAGCCTATGCGGCTCATTGTTTGTTTCCAGGAAAGCTTGCTGATGCAAGCAATTGAAATGCAATGCTTAATGCTTTTATTTAATGCATGGCAATGCATTAAATGCATGGTAATGCATGGAATTGCTCCATGCGGCCAGGCTTAGTGTTCAAGCAAATATACATTGTGTGCTAATGCATTATTTCTAATGCTTAGTCTCCATGCGGCTCATTGTTTCATATACGGCTAGCTACTGTGGATTGCATGCAGGCAAGGAAATTTAAAAGTAAGTAATATTTAAGAGCAAGCCATATTATCATAAATATAAATATCCATAGGCCTATGCGGCCACTAACTGTAGCATGCAAGCAAGCACTTATCAAGCAAATATTTAATGCATGCTTGAAATTAATGATTGCAAGGCCATGCGGCTAGAAAAACCACTTGCCGTATGAAATAGTCATGCGGTCAAGTACTGTTCTTCTCCTCAATTTCAGAGAAGAAAAACACCATGAGCCCTACTTCCAAGCTCCATAATTCCATCATCCAGAGTCCAAATTCGAACTTCCATAGGTCAAAATGGGGCAGAATAAAATTCTCTACAACATGGAACCATCAACTAGCAAGAATATGCAAGTTTGATAGATCAAAATCCTGGAAACTGGAAATACCAAAAACAGATCTACAAACATTTAACCATGGAAATGAAAAATGTCAAGTACTAAAGTGGGTTAAAAACACATGAGAAAGACAATGGAACAATAAAAGTAGGGTTCCTCATGAAGCAAGATGCACTTGCCTAAGCTCCCCTCTCTCCTGGTAGGTGGAGAAGTAAAGATGGAGAAGAAGAAATGAGTAATGAGTAATAATGAAAGAGAGAGAGTAGGATAGATATTTATGGTAGGAGTGGTGGTAGGTGGGAGTGGTTCTCCACATAAAACCAAATCAAGCCAAACCCACTAAACCGAACCAAACCAAGCCAATGCAATGCCATGATAAACCATGCTAATGCAACATGCAAAATAAAACCCAAGGCTAACTAATTATGACAAACCAAAAATACGAGCCCGAAATACGTATACGTATTCCCAATATGTGATACGAACCACGGGCATTACAACTCTACCCACCTTAAAAGAATTTCGTCCTCGGAATTTAATCAAGCGGCTAGAGATGTAAGGACAAGCTACACTATCACAAACAATCTATAACTACCAACCAATCATACAGTCATTCATGCAAGCAAGGATTTGAAGCGTAAGGCATAAGGAAGATATTATGCCTTACGAGCCAAACTAGCCGGGATAATGCGATCGGATACTCACGCTCTCACGTTTGACTCTCCAAAGAGGGATAAACTCAAGCAACACAGACTAAACAAATAGCCTGGCTCTTGAGGGTCTATCTCTTTGGTCAAACATGGACACGGGCCTCTTCTCCTACGAAAAGGTTGGTACCAATAACCATTTTCGAATGATCTAGGATGGCTCAGGTCCGGGACATACCGTCGCATTTAGGATACAGGAAATACATCATGTACCCCGCATAATGACGGCAGGAAAGCAAGACAATATGATGCAGATACCTCTCTGCCGATTCTGGACCTGAGCCTGGGCTAGAGCAAACTGCTGAGGTCCCTGCTGCTGGAATCTCCTCTGCCTATACTGAACTTGCACCTGGGCATACTGCTGAGGCCTTTGCTGCCGAAAAGCTTGGGCCTGCATCGGCAACGGCCTCGGGGATGGAAACTGCTGCTGGACTGGTACTGGGGCTGGTTCCCTAACCGATGAACTGATCATGGCTGGTGATGAGTCAGTCCTGAACGGGCAGGACCTTACCTTGTGGTCCGGCGCTCCACATAGCAAACACAATCCTCGAGCCTTGCGACATTCTGAAAAACATTGTCCAGGCTTTCCACAATGAGAGCAGCCCATTGTGGAAGACTGCTTCTGCTGCTGAGAATACGTCAGGGTTGAATGTTGAACCGACGTAACCGAAGCTGTCCTTCTCGGAGCTCCAATGGTCAAAGCCCTAGCTGCCGGGGCTGGAGCTGACGACTGGTTCATCTGGCCGCGAGATCGCTTTCGACCTCCGTCCTGTCACTGTTCGTTGCACTGTTCCCATGATGTCCACCTTGCCCAGAGCATCTGCCACCGTCTGACGCAAAGTGTTTCCTCGAGGATCCTGCGATGCAAGCAACTCCCTGATAAGTCCAACCAAGGCTTCATCATCCTGCCTTGCGGGCTGGGCTGGCTGAACCGGGGGTTCTGGATCTCCGTGAGGCATAACCCGGGAGGGTGCTTCTGAGTGCTGGGCCTGATCCCCAGGTTGCTGCTGGTCCACGGGAGATGCTCCGCCTTGCTGACCGGCAGGTCCAGGAACAATGTCGCTGAAGAAGACGACATAGGGAACAATAAGGAAGGACCAGGACAGATCAACGATTACAAGCATGTGATCAGGACAAGAATTTCAGAAATCAAGAGGATACGAGCAGAGATCAAGGGCGAGTACTGATTGATATATCTATTCGGTAACCCTCACATATCTTGATTTACAAGACCTGCATGGGCCACCACTTAAACCATGTTACGCCCCAGAACCAGAATACTGGAGAGCGGGGAGACATAGCCAGCTACGTATAATGAAATGGGATCCACTCCACTATACGGTTACGACTGTCTAGTATATGAGGGTTTATCTACAAGCCAACAGTCTCTTATGGTCAATAACAAGCCTAGTGTCTCAATCACAAGCAAGTAAAATAGAGTTACAAGATGTAAGATCACCAAATATACAATAGTAAGGCATCCCAAACTTTACATATTCAGCTGATTATGAAGCTAGTCGTTACAAAATATGAGGACTAGCAAGAGTTTTAGTCATACATGATCAACCCTAGGTTGCCAATCATGTTACAGCCCGTAGGCAGACAGTATGTAAAAATGTACACGAGCTAACACTTGCTCGACGGCTAAACGCCTCAAAAGAATAATTTTACAATAGAGTAGGGAGAGCCAAAATAAACCCACTCGTTGCCAGGATTCCGTCTAGTGGTCACCATGTGGCTGGAGATTCGTAGATCCTCTGGAGCTGCTCTGGTATCTGGCCATACAAAACCAGCTGGGTCAGACCCCAGAAAGAGCAAGTGCCACAAAGGAGGCTTCACTTAGGAACTAAAACCAGCAATTAGCACAAATAACCATAAAGTAATAAATAAGACAGGAGTTAAGAAAAACACATAACAGGGTGATATACGATAGGATAATCATGGGACTATTCAGATAGCCAGGTTATAACCCGTAAACCAAACAAGGACCAGGATTGTAACCCTTCATCTGAACAGAACTAGGATTTTCTCCCACATTTATCGGCAAGATGATATAAGAAATTAGGTCAGGTAACAATTTTGTACATGATCAAAACAAGACTAGACTGATTGAACTTCATCCAATATTTTACGGCCAAGCAATAAGTACGGCTTAATACTTTAACTAAATAGGGTTATCACAGGCCTAATTACTTGCAAGATGCAGCGAGATTCTTCCAAGTCCAGTTACCCGCCTGCTGCTACCTGAGTGACCCCAGCAAAGAAAAGGAAAAAGATAGCATGATATAGCAGACACACGTAGTAAGATACATGTGTCCTAAGGTACCACACTCGACGGCGGGCTGGAAGTGCGCTCATCTTGACGGATAGCAACAAATCCCATGTATATATATATTATAAGGCCGGGATCAAAGGGGCAACAGGTAACTGGAAAAGTCTCTCCATGAACTACTTGATCAATCTAGTCATTAATCCTAGCCATATTCAGTATGAATCCCTGACCGTGGGAAACCAGGGATTCATATCCTAGACATGATGCAAGACGAGACGGATTCATTTGTACAAACACAATCACCCACGGTGTCCAGGCCATTTATTCTTGTCAAGTCACGTTAGCCGTCGCAACAGTATTACGAAAAATATATCATGTCAGGTTTATCATGTCAAAAGTGTGCCACGTGGGCACTATCAAGAATTATCATGTCAAGTTATCAGGTCAAGTTCATTGTAAGTATCATGTCAAGTTCATTGTCAAGTTATCATATCAAGTTTGTCAGGTCAAGTTTCATGTCAGGAGTGCACCCGGCGGGTCACCATCAAGTCATGCCATTTATCAAGGAGGAGAGAAACTTGTACAATTAAATAATGATATATTAATAATATATTATTCTTGAATCCAAGGAGAAACTCTACAACTTTCATGTTGGGAGTGGGAAGAAATTCTGACCACAATTCACGCAAATAAGACATTTAAACAATCAAAGTGGGACCCATACGGTCCAAAAGTGGAAGAACAAACATGCGGTCAAAGAGAGTAGGAGGCCACCCATGCGGCTCCGAAATTATTTAAATGCAATCAGACAATCATTTAAGGCCAGCAAGCCATATGCGGCTAGCATACAATGTGCATGCGGCCAAGAGTGGAAAGTATCCCATGCGGCCAAGAAGTAATAATAGGCCATAATCAATAAGACAAAAGACGTGGGACCCTCATTAAATGCAAACTCCCACTTCAGCAAGCAAGTCAACTAAAGAAGCTATGTGGGACCCCCCACAATTAATGCAATAAAAAAGGTTCACGTGAGCTACCTAATTAATAGTTCACGTGGCCAAAAATATTAGATAGTGGGGGAAGGGGCCTATGCGGCTCACCTTAGATTCCATGCAAAAATAATATTATTTAATGGCCAAGGCCATGCGGCTGGTGCCAAGGAAAAAGGGCTTAAAGTATTAATACAATTATTAAAGCCTTAATCACATAAAGCATAGTAATAAATATAAGGTCTTAAATGCATAAAGCATTAAACTTTCTTAAGCCTATGCGGCTGTGCTTCCAAGCACATAATGCATATAAGGACAAAAGCATATAAGGACAAAATGCTTATAAGTATAAAGGTGGGGACTAAAATGCATTAAGTATAAAAGTGGGAACTTAAATGCATTAAGTATAAAAGTGGGGACTTAAATGCATTAAGTATAAAATGTGGGGACTTAAATGCATTAAGTATAAAAGTGGGGACTTAAATGCATTAAGTATTGAATCTACAGTAGCCTATGCGGCTCATTGTTTGTTTCCAGGAAAGCTTGCTGATGCAAGCAATTGAAATGCAATGCTTAATGCTTTTATTAATGCATGGCATTGCATTAAATGCATGGTAATGCATGGAATTGCTCCATGCGGCCAGGCTTAGTGTTTCAAACAAAATATACATTGGTGCTAATGCATTATTTCTAATGCTTAGTCTCCATGCGGCTCATTGTTTCATATGCGGCTAGCTACTGTGGATTGCATGCAGGCAAGGAAATATTAAAAGTAAGTAATATTTAAGAGCAAGCCATATTATCATAATAATAATATCCATAGGCCTATGCGACCACTAACTGTAGCATGCAAGCAAGCACTTATCAAGCAAATATTTAATGCATGTATGAAATTAAATGATTGCAAGGCCACGCGGCTAGAAAAATCACTTGCCGCATGAAATAGTCATACGGTCAAGTACTGTTCTTCTCCTCAATTTCAGAAGAAGAAAATACCATGAGCCCTACTTCCAAGCTCCAATTCCATCATCCAGAGTCCAAATTCGAACTTCCATAGGTCAAAATGGGACAGAATAAAATTCTCTACAACATAGAACCATCAACTAGCAAGAATATACAAGTTTGATAGATCAAATCCTGGAAACTGGAAATACCATAAAACTAGATCTACAAAAATTTAACCATGGAAATAAAAATGCCAAGTACTAAAGTGGGTTAAAAATACATGAGAAAGATAATGGAACAATAAAAGTGGGGTTCCTCCATGAAGCAAGATGCACTTGCCTAAGCTCTCCCTCTCTCTGGTAGATGGAGAAGTAAAGATGGAGAAGAAAAATAAGTAATGAGTAATAATGGAAGAGAGAGAGTGGGATAGATTTATGGTGGGAGTGGTGGTAGGTGGGAGTGGTTCTCCACTAAAACCAAACTAAGCCAAACCCACTAAACCGAACCAAACCAAGCCAATGCAATGCCATGATAAACCATGCTAATGCAACATGCAAAATAAAACCCAAGGCTAACTAATTATGACAAACCAAAAATACGAGCCGAAATACGTACACATATTCCCAATACGTGATACGAACCACGGGCATTACAAATAACAACACATCATCTGCAAATGCCAAATGAGTAATAGCCGGACACCACTAGGAGCATATAGTCTTGAATGAAGCATTTTCCAGCATTTTATTCAGGTTTCTTGACAATACTTCAGCAGAATATAATAACGATGGCGAGAGCGGAACACCTGCCGAACACCTCAAAAAGCTTTGAAGAATCCTGATGATACTCCATTTATAATGGGGAGTACCAAACATTGTGATTAATCGAAACACCATATTGATCATTTTTCTCAAACCCAAACTTCCGTATGACTTGCATCAAAAATTTCCAGTCTAAGCGATCATAAGCTTTGGCCATGTCAAGCTTGATTGCTATTTTCCCCCTCTACTATTGGTATTCATCAGGCTCAACATTCTTGAGCTAATAAGATATTGTCAACAATTTCCCTACCCGAACAAATCCATTTTGTTCAGGAGAGATAAGTCTTGGAAGGATTGGAGCAAGCTGTAGTGCCAACAACTTAGAAATTATTTATTGAACACAGTACATAAACTGATTGGGCAAAATTCAATCATGTACCTGGGATTGTTATGTTTGGGGGACGGACATACAAAGACGTGCTCGTGATAGCTTTCGGCAGCTCAAAGCTGCCATGAATAGGAAATAGCCTCCATCATATCATCAGCAATAATCGGCCAGCATGTCACGAAGAAAGCGACAGTAAAGCCATCAGGGCCCCCCGTACTGTTATGTCAAGGCTTTTAATAGATGTAAAATTTCCTCCTTCGAGGCTCAGCAATTAGGGTTGCATTATCCTCCTCTAAAGAATATGAGGAATGACCTCCACAAGCGCAGCATCCTCTTCGATCTGTATGCTTTTGTGTTGGGCTTCATAATAAGTATTAGCTAATGTTGTATATCCTTTAACTCAGATTTAGAGAAGCCCTCATCATCAATAATATGATGAATGTGCAATTTTCGCTGTACTGTTCACATTCATGGAATAGTTAGTATTTCTATCTCCTTCCATATCCATCGAAGTCGTGCCTTCTGTTTCCAATAGGAATCAACATAGGTATGGTGTTGCTTCAATACTGCTGTAGGGACCTGCCCAATATCATTCTTTCTCCCATGAACGATCTGCTTCGTAAGCTAATTCATCGCTAAGACTTGATCCTCCGCAGCTTTAACCTCCTGGAAAATATCACCAAACTGTTGTGACTCCACTGTGAGAGAGGTTCTACAAGCTGCCAATCGAACACTCCACGAAACCAAAACTGTTAGGATGAGTAGTGGAATTCCAAGCCTCCTGTACCAGCTATAAAAATCCCCTATCTCGTCCAGAAATCAAGGAACTTAAATGGTATCCTCCTCCATCCTGCTTGGCCATTAATTTTATCAACAAAGGAGCATGATCCGATTCAGCCCTATAAGGTGTTCTCCTCGTCAAAGGAGCAAGATGAAGCCAGTCTGAGTAACCAGCATTCTATCCAATCTCGATCCTCTCCTCTCCCAAACTTGGATTTAACCCAAGTGAATCGACTCCCTACTATAGGAAGTTCAAGAAGGCCAACAGATAATTGGAAGTTTAGAAAACTCCTGAATGGAGATTTGACAAGCTAATCGACCCCCAAACTTCTCATCATTCCTCGTTATAGCATTAAAATCTCCTTCAAACAGCCCAAGGAATAGTGTATATAGATCGTAAGCTAAGAAGCTGATCCCATATGTCCCGACGACCTCTTTTTATTATGACCATGCACGAATGAAAACATTATTTGGACAACAAAAATTCATTTTGGAAGGCAAATAGAAACTGCTTGATCAAACGAATCCAACAAAGAAATCGACACAACGGACTTGGCCAAAACCCAAATATACCCTTATCATTAGTGAAACCCATTTCAAAAACCAAGGAATATGCAGCAGCTTAGAGATATCCACTTTAGGCTCCAAAATAGCCAATAAACTGAACTTTGTTCACCCGGCAAATGTTCGAAGTCTTTAAGAGCCATCTTATTAGCTACCCTACGAATGTTCCAACACATGATGTTAAACATTAATGGGGATGTAGGTTTACCAAATTTTGTGTGTGCAGAAACTGAGCGAAGGACCCTATCAGTTGGCTCCACTGCTCGCTTCTTGCGCTTAGGTTTTTCTATTGCTTCTGCTGCTGACCTCTTCTTTTTCAATCGCATCTGCCAGTCCGCACTTCACCCTCCTCTTCACTACCTTCCTCGTCACGATCAACGTTGTTCAGTTGTTGTGCTTCTTTCTGCTCTGTAGAATCGAGTTGAGTAGACCCGGATCCTGAACAATAGACTGCAACACTACTTTCCACAACCTGGCTAGTAATAGCATCAATCCCATCATGAGGATGAGTAATCTCTCTCTCTCTTCAGTTGGGGGGACCAGCTCTTTTTCTTTCATCTGGTGGGTAATAGCCAGAGAACGGATTGGAGGCTGATCTGAGTTGACGTCCTCGAAGGTTGAGCCGCATCTTTAGTTGAAGAATGTGGGTAACTTCGGGCAATGTTGTTTGGGTGCTAGTAGTCATGCTGTTTTTTTGTAGTGGCTCTTTTTCTCGTTCTTTGGTTTAATTTTGCATGAGCCAACTAAATGGCCCTAATGGCGGCAGTGAGAACAATTAAGAGGAGTTGATTCATACTCTATCAACTGCCAAAAATTCCATAGGCAAGTTGATTCGAATAAGATGTTGTAGTAGTTTGAAGGCATCGATCTCATGAATATACGAGCCATGCTTCGGCCGTGATAAATCCGATGTGCCTTCTCAATCTTGAGGGAGTACCAAATACAGATGCTATGGCAAATAATGCATCTTTGCAAGAGAGATGAGAGGAGATTTGGCAATGTGACCCAAACTGGTATCTTAGACGATTCCTGAGAGGAGTAAAATCAGGATCCCATTTAAAGATCCTCATAGGAGCCCCTAGCAATGTACCACAGATCTTTAGATCGAAGCCGAAGGAAGTCAACTTCACTTGAAGGCCTGATGAGGATGTGTTTTTCGTCAAAACCCCATCTTGATGGGCCTACGAACTCAAAGCCAGAGAATGCCTTACTGATCATGTCAATCGGAGGCCTAGCATGCGAAACAACTTTCCAATGCATATTTGAACGGATCGGCCAGGATTGATTCTCTCCACCGAAAAGGATATTGAAGGTGAACCTTAAAATTAGTAATAGTGCGGGCCGCAACGACGGGAACCGCATGGGACGATCCTTCACTACCTCCACAAAGACTTAGCCGCCATTACCCTAGAAGAAACAAAGCATGGGGAAGCCACCAACCAAATGGTTTTGGTGGCCTAGGGGAACCCGGCCCGGCCAAAGGCCACACGGCGTTGGTGGAGAA
>JANAVB010036018.1:4429657-4477157 GCA_029216955.1 Iris pallida
TATATATAGCATTGAATGCAAATAATATATATATAGCATTGAATGAATGGAATATAAGTATATATAGTGTCTGCTATTGGGAGTAACCTAGGGAGTAATGAGTCAGTTTAGGATTGACCCAATGTGCCTAATTGGTCGAGTTGACTAGCAAGTTGACCATATTGACAAAGCCAACTTTGAGTCAACTGATCCAAATCGACTCAAAAGGACTTAGAATGACTTGATAACTTGTGTTTAACCTAAAAGTTGGTAGATGGACTAGTTGACTTATAGTTGACCAGGTTAGACCAGGGTTGACCAAGTTGACCATAGTTGACCATAGTTGACCAAGGGTTGACTTTGACCTAGAAGGACCAAGAACCATTTAGAATGCATTGTAGGATATTCTTATTTTATATTAGACACTTTGTAACCTATGGTTGTTCTAAATAGGACTTTGTGACTCAGTTTGGACTCATATATCATCAGGTTTGGAATACCAGGCGAGTACATTCTTTGATAGTTCTTTCATTTACTTGTCAATTTCTATATTTCAGTTCTAGTCAGTTCTATTTGATTCTCGGTTACAAATACGGATTGATATTTCTGGAATTCATGTATACGACACACATACCAACTTGTCTAGCCTCTATTACAAGAACCACTACAACAATCACCTACAAGCATCTTCATGTTCTGGCTAGATTTGTTCTCGATTTACGTGTCGTGTTATGGATTCACTCAGATTTATCGGACGAAAAAATACTTGAGTAGACATGTAAACATTCCTAAATACTCGAACCACCTCCCTGTAAATTATACAAAAACGATAGCCATCCCACACTTGGCTAGTGTGTGATGTACCGGATTATCCTAGCGAATGTCGATCTCAATATTTTAAAACACACTGTGAGTATTGTCAAGAATCTTTACTAGAATCACCACAAGAATTTACTGGAATCATCACAAGAACGTTAAAGAATCTTCCTACTTGAATCATTGATTGGAATCAGTCTTGACATATATTGTACCACTGGACTCATATCACATTATTCTAGTTCAGCTAGCTTTTATTTATAATCTTCATTGACATGATATTCTGTTTCACAGCTTTTACTTTCCTTGTTTTTTAACTATTGTTTTACATCTTAAACTGTCTCGAACTTTCATGCTTCATTAATATAACTGTCTATAATTATTTTATAGTCTTTGTCATTTACTTAGATTTACTTGATGAGATGTATCGTTCCTGTCCTAACTGGACCTGTTGAAAATATTACAGACGTTAGCCCTGAGGATGCTTGCCCTACTCACTATGGATTTGGAGAGGGATTAGCTACCTTTGGCCCCGACTCACAAGAGTGATCGGGGGAGACTAGTTTAGTAGATTGTTTTAGATTCCTTTACAAGAACTTGAGTTGTAATAATTTGAGAGTTGATTTATTTGAGTTGTTTGAGATACTATCATTTAGTAGTTTTTATTGTTTTCTTTTAGTTATAGAATTATGTGTTATCCTATCGTGCTTAGACTGTGATTGAGTTATATTATTTCTATACTTGTCCTCCTTTCGGACTTGAGATTTAAGACAAGTACATTATATAATTGCGTGAGTTGGTTTAGATAATGACCTAGAACAGCGTTCTACCGCCGATTCTATGGCGTAGGCTAGGCGTTGTTATGCACTTGTACCCTTACACTGGGTGCGGGTCGTGACACAACTCCAGCAATGATAGCGCCTTTAGGACCAATTCTGAAAGCACCATCAAAGAATAGTCGCCAAGTAAGGATCCCTTCTGAAATCAAGTTGGATTCTAGAGTTTTATCAGGAATCTCATCATAAAGTTTGGACGTCTAAGGAATTGGATGAGCAGCTAGGAAATTAGCTGGTGCTTGACCCTTAACAGACTTTTGTGGGACATGGACCATATCATACTTTGCTAGTAGTATGGCCCATATTGCGAGTCTGGAATTGTGTTTACTGGATTTCTTCATCAAGACTGAAAGTGGGTTGACTCTGGAGATGACATGAATGGTTTGTCCCATGATATAATATCGCATTTTCTGGACAGCAAACATCAGGGCTAAACATTCTTTTTCTACTGGACTATATCGATGTTTGGCACCGATCATCGTGTTGCTGAGATAATAGATTGCTTGCTTATGGCTTTCCTTGTTCTTTGGGCTCGTAAGGCACCCAAGGAATGATCCATTGTACGGACATATATTATGAAGGGCATCCATGTAACTGAAGGCACCAGGACTGACAGGTTCATCAAGTATCGTTTTATGTCTTCAAATGCTTGATGGCATTCCTCAGTCCAAATGAAAGACACACCTTTTTTAATCAGTTGAGTGAACGGTCTACAGCGTCCAGATAGATTTGAAATGAATCTCCTGATGTAGGCATGTCACCCCTGGAATCCTCGTAACTATTTTAGGTTGCGTGGAGGATGCATTTCTTGAATGGCTTTGATCTTCTCGGGGTCAACGTGTATACCCTTAGACGTAATAATCAACTTGAGGAATTTGCCACTAGAGACTCCCATGAATGACTTGGTAGGATTCATCTTGCGTTGATATTGGCACATTAGATCGAAGATAGTTCTCAATTCTTGGATGTGATCTTCCTTTAGACAAATTTTGACAATAATATCGTCGACATAGCATTCGACTGTCTTCCGTAAATGTTCGTGGAAGATGGTGCTCATGGCCCGCTGATAAGTTGTACCAGTATTTTTAAGACCGAACGTCATGACAGTGTGGCATTAAACTCCCAGAGGAGTACAAAAAGATGTATGTTTCTCATCTTCAGATTCAGATTTGATTATATCTGAAAATCCATCCATAAACGACATTCGTTCGAACCCGTCGGTATTGTCGATCATGACATTAGTGATCGAAAGAGGGAACTCATCCTTAGGATAAGCATCATTGAGGTCTCTGAAATCAATACAGACTGGGACCTTCCCTATTTTCTTCAGGACGGGGATGACGTTAGCCACCCAGTCAGGATGTTGTTCTTCTCTGACAAAGCTGCAAGCAATGAGCTTTTTTAATTCAGCTTCGATGGCATCCATCATGTCCGGTCGGAATTGACGTTGTTGCTGTTTGGCTGACCTCACATTTGGCAGGATATTGAGTTTATGGATAGCGATGTGATGATCTAATCCCGCCATATCCTCATAGCTCCAGGCGAATACGTCAATGTATTCCCTAATGAGCTGAATTAGCTCATGTTTTTCTGCTTCAAGAAGGCCTTTGCTGATGAAGATTGGCCTTGGAGAAGCTTCATTTTCGACATCGACCTGGACCAACTGATCTTCGGTAGGTGGTTTGCATTGCTCGAAACAAAGTTTCCATTGAGTATCCATCCTTTGTGTCCAAGGATCAGATTTGAGAGTTTCGGTGAAATCATCATTGCCTTCGGAGAACTCGACAGTCACCATATTGGAAGATAGAGCCACTCGATGAACGTGCCCTACACTAGTATCCGAATACCATGAAACAGAGTCAAAAGAATTAGATCGCTCCTCTTTGTCAGACTCGGAGGCGTTTGGGGTCATGATAGACGAGGTATAGCCCAATCTATGGTTCATTTTGCTGTAATATTGCAGAGACTTTCATTTTGGAGCAGGAATACTGTCACGACCCGTACCCTAGAGTAAGGGCACGAGGTGTGGGTACGTCCAGCCTACGCTGCAGTGTCGGTGGTAGAACGCTGTCCTAGGTCACAACATCTAGCAATAACATACTAAGCAGTTTATACACCCCGAATGGGGGTGACATGATAAAAGTAAACTCAATCACAACTAAGGAAGAAGAAGCACGATATGATATAGAACTCAAGGAAATACAGATGATAAAATAGTCTAAGATAACATTCCAGCAAATATCCAGAGTAAAAATCTCAGCTACTGAATATGAAAGAATATATACAAATCAGAATCCCTAGACAGAAATAAAGTCTAGCTAAAACAGTCTCAAGACAACATAAATAAGATAGGCCTAACTAAGCTAGTCTAGGCAATGGGGGTAATGTCCTCAGCTAGAGCTGGGTCCTCCTAAGAGTCTAGCTCACATATGTCGTCTAGGGCTGTCCCGTAGAAGGTATCCACATAGGCCTCCTCCTCGTCCTCTGTAATATTTTCAATAGGTCCAGTCAGGACAAGAGCGAGTACAATACCTCTCAATAGTTCATAGCAGGTTAGAAAATATAATCATGCAGTAAAGTAAGATATATATACTGAAGGAAATGCAGTATGTAAACAGAGAGAGAGCTGTAAAAGAAATATCTACTATAAATAGAGACTAACAGTGGCTAGTGAGTCAGAGTACAATATAGACATGTAAATGGCATAGGATGATTCTGATGCTACACTATGGAATGATTCTGATGCTACACTACTTGGATATTATTCACATGTCTACTTCTACTCTCCCCTACCTCCAATCAATACACAAGGATCCAACCTGGTTATGTTATGATTCCATGCAAAGGCCCCCGAAGGGTGATACATAGCTGTCCCATAAATGGGGATTCTGGGAAATCCAATAAATGGGATAAGGATTCAAGGAGGACTCTGTGATCATAAGAGTATATGTCACAAGTGATCAATGAACCAATGAAGCATAATGATCCGCCACGTAAGTGAAACGCACAGAACATGTAGTACCCGATGCTCCCTGAAGGGATAACATCTCAAGAAAGGATCCATATAGTACTAATCCGTGTGACTAACGTGACAGTATCAAGTAAAGTAATTTAATACAGAAAAATAATTCTAAGCAGGATATGAAATGATCAGAGAATGTACTTGCATGTATCTGAGTGTCCGAATGAAATGTACTGTCCGAGGAGAGGCGTCTGGCTCCTAATCAGAACAGCACAAGTTACAACAAGTCCAAAATGATAACAATATACAATTCAATGCATTCTAGATGAATCTAGGTCAATCTAGGCCAAAGTCAACTCCTGGTCAACCTTGGTCAACCAAGAAGTCAAACCTAGGTCAACTATGGTCAAACTAGGTCAAACAAGTCTAAATTAGGTCAAACTAGTCATTCTAGGTCTAACTAGTCCATACTAGTCTAAACAAGGCTAAACTAGCTAACACATACCATTACAAGGCTATGCAAGCCTATCAAGCCTATACTAGTCTATTCTAACCATTACACTATACAATAGGTAGATATGTATATACATTACATATATATAGAAGTTGCATACATTATCATAGCTATTTATATATATATAGGTTCAATTCAAAAATACACATATGTGTAGGCCACTTATATGATATACATAACTTACATATATACATTACATACCTATATGATATACATACATAAATAGGTTTACACATAGTCTATATACATACATATATTATATACATACATGTGCCTATTCAATATAATATATATACACACATATGGAATTAGAGAGAGAGCATGTGTGTGTGAGATGTGTGTGAACTGTGTGTGCAAAACAATGTGTGTAGATGACTGTGTGTGTGTGTGTTATTGAATGAGGGTGTGTGTGTGTACTGTCAAGTGAGTGATGTGTGAGTGACACTGAAAACAGTGAGACAGTCCAACATGGACAGTGTTCAAGTATTCAAACAGTGTGATAAAAAAAATAGGTTTACACATAGTCTATATACATACATATATTATATACATATATGTGCCTATTCAATATAATATATATACACACATATGGATTTAGAGAGAGAGAGCATGTGTGTGTGAGATGTGTGTGAACTGTGTGTGCAAAACAATGTGTGTAGATGACTGTGTGTGTGTGTGTGTTATTGAATGAGGGTGTGTGTGTGTACTGTCAAGAGAGTGATGTGTGAGTGACACTGAAAACAGTGAGACAGTCCAACATGGACAGTGTTCAAGTATTCAAACAGTGTGTGTCATGTTGAGGATGTGTGTGAGTGTGTAGTGAGTACTGCCAGTACAGTTAGGAGAATAGGAAGGAACCAATTCGTCCAGCACAACAGTCCCTACAGTTCAGTCTCAGGAAAATAGGAAGGAAAGGAAAGGAAAGGAAAGGAAATCAATGCATTATATCAGTTAAATGAAAACTGAACCCAGTTTTCAGTCCCCACATATCCCAACCCCATTTCGAAATCAAAAAGACACCAAACAACCCAAAAATTGACACACAACTAGATCAAACATAGGAGAATCAATTTAGGGACTAAAACCAATCCTTAACAGCATTAATTTAGATTAAACAATTGCCAAAGTTCATGTTTTAAAATCTGGAAATGCAGGAAAATACTACACAGTTTCAGAAATTAGGATAATTAGGAATTAACACATAAAACCAAATCAAAACACGAATTTATAGGTTGGTAAATAAAATATCTATAGTGTACGTGTCATACAATGTGTTTGTGTCCAAGCAAGACGACACAAACGTGTCCAAATGATTTTAAGACACAAAATAGTGCAACACAGGACCAATCCTCGTGCACGAGTGCACGCGTGTCGTGCACTCGACACAGGGCAAACCAACCCTCATGCTCGTGCACAGGGATACCCTTAGTATAGGCCTTCGTGTCTAGGTGACTGTACTGAGTCAAAGCGTCCCCGTGTCCGAGTTATAACTGCGTATCAGAGCCCGATAAAACCGACTGAACTGTCAGTCCAAATCCAGTGCGGGCTGGAGAACGTGTCCGACACGACACGAAAGCATCTCCAACTTGGAGGAACTCATGTCAGTCATTGCCCCTTGGCCCACGCCAAGTGGCATGACCTGAGTCGTCGTGTCCAGTGAGGAATCCACCCCGAGAGGCAGGACACGCTGCCCGTGCGCGCGCGCGTGCACCCTCGTGTGCACATGTTCAACCCGACACAATGCGACACAAAATACTCCCAGTCCAAAAGAAATACGTAAGCAACATCAAATAATAATTTCCTATTCATTTACTTTCTAAAAATTAAATCGAAATGCCCATTGGGGCATTTCATCAAACACTTATACCTAGGTCGGATACGTGTCCGATACGAACACGAAATGGGTCCAAAATGACACAAAAATCTAGGGTTAGCTAGGGGACACCTAGATCTAGGTCTCCATGCAAAGAAATTCAGTGTTTAATGAAGTTTACATAGATTTACCTATAGGTGACCAAATACAAGAAAAGCCTCAAATGGAGGGTTCCTCTTGCTAGCAAACTTCTGCAAATTGGTATAAATCTGAGAATAACACTCCACAACAGCAAGAACACTATATTTAGAACCTATTGAAATTAGTTTGAGGGAAAAAGGAAATTAATAGGATTTTATATGAATTAAAGAAGATGGAATAATACCTCTTCCTAAAGAGGCTAGCCCTAATTTCTAGGAGAATACTTATAGGGGGAATCCCTAGGATGGGTCAAGTGGCCGGTCAAGTATGGGTTTGGGTTAGGGTTGCTAGTGGGTTGGGCTTAGTCATTAATCAACGTTTCAAAAATCACAAGTCATGACTTGTGATCAAAAGCTTTCTATTCTAATCTCTATATTCCTAATTGATTCTAATAACTAGAGTATGGTTAACTTAACTTAACCTAGGGTCTCATAATCTAACCAAGTCCAAAATCAACTAGGGTTAGTTTACCAAGTCAAAGCTAGTCAAAGTCAACCTAGTCAACCTTCATTCAAACAATTCTAAAATAAATCCTAAAAATTCCCATAAATTCTAATAAATTCAAATAACCCCAAAAATGACAAAAATACCCTCAAACTAGAAATGTGGTAGTGACAAATCTACCCTCCTTAAAATAATTTTGTCCTCAAAATTAAAGGCGAAACTAACTGCTGAGAAGGATAGAAAAGTATACCTCAAGGTCCAAAAAGATAGGGGTACCGCTCGCGCATCTCATCCTCCCACTCCCAGGTAGACTCTCCTGGAGAATGATGCCTCCATGCGACGCGTACCAAAGGTATGACCTGGTTCCTCAGAACCTTCTCCTGTCGATCCAGAATCTCCTCTGGATGCTCTGGATAGCTGAGAGAAGGTCCAACCTCAATCTCCGAATGATCGAGCACATGGCTAGGATCAGCCACGTACTGTCTCAACTGTGATACATGGAATACGTTATGGACCCCCATAAGTGCAGGTGGCAAGTCTAGCCTGTATGCCACGTTACCGACTCTCCCGCTGATAACGAAAGGGCCGATGAAGCGCGAGCTAAGCTTCCCATTTCCACCAAAACGTATCGTACCATAAGTCGAAGATATCCTCAAGAAAACCTGGTCTCCAACCTAATCACAAGCAAGGTCTCAATTAATTATGATAAACAATATGATCAAAATCATAAACAAACAAACCTAAATCTAATCCTACTCTAATCTGTACCTCAAACTCAAAGGGCCTCCGGTGGCTATCGGCCCAGAGCCGATGTCTGTCCTGCGCCATGTAAAGTTTGTCCCTGATGAGCTTCACCTTCTCGGCTGAGTCAACAACCATCTCTGGCCCCAGTAAAGCTCGCTCACCAACATCATCCCAAGATAAGGGTGTACGACACCTACGTCCGTACAGAGCCTCGAAAGGTGACATCTCAATGCTGGCCTGGAAACTATTATTGTAAGCAAACTCCACCAAATATAGATGATCCTCCCAGGAACCTCTAAAGTCTAGGACGCACGTCCGCAACATATCCTCAAGTGTCTGAATAGTCCTCTCTGACTGTCCGTCCGTCTGGGGGTGGTATACAGTACTAAACTTGAGCTGAATGCCCAAGCTAATCTGCGGACTCCTCCAGAAATGAGAAGTAAAGCGATTATCCCGATCTGAGATGATACTGACCGGAACCCCGTGAATCCTGACTATCTGGCGCATATACATCTCCGCCAGCCTCTCTGTAGACGTACCCACCTTGAATGGCAAGAAGTGTATCTATTTGGTCAACCTGTCAACGATGACCCAAATCACATCTTTCCCTCCAGGTGTATGCGACAATCCTGATACGAAGTCCATAGTGATATGCTTCCATTTCTACTCGGGAATGGGCAGCGGCTGCAATAATCCACTGGGCCTCTGCCTCTCTGCCTTGACCTGTTGACAGACCAAGCACCTAGCCACGAAGCGAGCCACCTCTGGCTTCATATCGGACCACCAAACATGCTCCCTCAGATCTCGGTACATCTTGTTGGCACCTGGGTGTATAGAGTACTGAGATCTGTGGGCCTCCTGTAAAACCTGCTCCCTGAGCTCATCGCTGGGCACACATAACCTGGAACCGTACCTCATGGCACCATCCTCTGCAAGAGAAAACTTGCCGTCCACCAATCCTGCTCGGACCTGCTCTCGGAGACACCGCAGAGCAACGTCCTTAAACTGTGCTGACTTGATCCTCTCTACCAAGTCTGACTGAATCTGCATGCCCCATATCTGCATCTGCACTCCGGGCACGATCACATCAATCCTAAGGCTCTCCAAGTCTACAAGCAAATACCGATCCATGGTCAAACACATGGCTGTCGGATACCTACTTAAGGCATCGGCAACCACGTTATCCTTCCTTGGGTGATACTGAAGTAGGATGTCAAAGTCCTTCATCAACTCTAGCCATCTGTGCTGCCTCATGTTCAACTCCTTCTGAGTGAACACATACTTTAAGCTCTTGTGATCTGTAAAAATCTCCACCCTCTCTCCATACAGATAATGCTTCCACAACTTCAGAGCAAATATCACTGCTGCCAGCTCCAGGTCGTGGGTAGGGTAGTTCTTCTCATGGGGACGTAACTGTCTGGAAGCATAGGCAATCACCTTTCCATGCTGCTGTAAGACACAACCCAGCCCCTTCCCTAAAGCGTCACTATAAATAGTGAATCTACCTAATCCTGAAGGCAATGTCAGAATCGGAGCTGTCGTAAGCCACTTCTTCAACTCATCAAAAGCTGCCTAACACTCCTCTAACCAAACGAACTTAGCATCCTTCCGGGTCAACCGAGTCAACGGTTCTGCAACCCGGGAGAAATCTTGCACAAATCTCCGATAATATCCTACCAGCCCCAGGAAACTCCTGATCTCTGCAACTGAAGTCAGCGCTGCCCATGCCTCAACTGCTACAATCTTCTTGGGGTCAACTGAGATACCATCTCCAGTCACCACATGCCCCAAGAAGTCCACCCGGTCCAAGAAGAACTCACACTTGGAGAGCTTCCCGTAAAGCTGCTCCTTCCTGAGGGTCTCCAGCACTATCCTCAAATGCTCCTCGTACTCCTCCTCAGTCTTGGAATATATCAAGATGTCGTCAATGAACACCACTACAAACTGATCCAGGTACTGGTAGAACACCTTGTTCATAAGGTTCATAAATACTGCTGATGCATTGGTTAGCACAAATGGCATAACTAAAAACTCAAACTGCCCGTACCGCGTCCTGAAAGCAGTCTTGGGAATATCCTCCCCCTTCACCTTCACCTGGTGATATCCCGACCTCAGATCAATCTTGGAAAATACCCGAGCTCCGCTCAACTGGTCAAAAAGATCGTCGATCCGCGGCAGTGGGTATTTGTTCTTGATCGTGAGGTTGTTGAGTGCCCTATAGTCAATATACATCCGTACTGACCCATCCTTCTTCGACACAAATAACATTGGTGCATCCCATGGCGACGAACTCGAGCAGATGAAGCCCTTGTCCTGCAGCTCATCCATTTGCTTCTTCAGCTCCACCAACTCACTATTGTTCACTCGATAGTCATGCTAAGAGATGGGTTCCGCTCCTGGAACCAAGTCTATCGAGAACTCAATATCTCTGTCTGGTGGCAATCTCGACAACTCCTCTGAAAAACATCCATATACTCTGATATCAAGGGGTGTGGAATCGCCTGCTCCTTAACCGAGACTCCGTAGAAGACTCCGCTGCTCTGCTCTGCCTGACGTCTGGAGTACTCGAACTCTGGCTTCCCAGGTGCTCTGAAGAGAACTCTACCCCCTCTGCAATCAATGTTAGCGTGGTGCCTGCTCAACTAGTCCATGCCTAGTACTATATCGTAGTTCGACAATGGCATAACGAGCAGGCTCATCTATAACTCATGGCCTTCCAAAACTACACTTCGACCCTTACAAACATCACTCACGAGGATAATACCACCCCCGGTCGTGATATTGTAAGTCCTAGGCAACGATTCAGCTATAATACCGTGTCTAATCGCAAAAGATACTGATATAAAGCTATGTGAAGCACCGGAATCGAATAATGCAAAAGCTGGACTGGAGTCGAGAAGGATCGAACCTGCAATCAGCTCTTCTATCACCTCTGCATCTCCAGCTGCCATGGCGAAAGCTCGCCCCTCTGGCCTCCCCTGGCCTGCTACTGGTGCTGGAGGAACCTCTGCTGCTGTGTCGGCAGGGCTGGTCCCCTCTGCTGGCCTGCTGGAGCTCTGACTGCTGTCCCCTGAGCTGTTCATCCCATGCGGCACTTCCTCATCTGGTGGTCTGCTGAGCCACACACCAGGCACTAGCCCAGCCTCTTTCGGCACTCATTGGCGACATGTCCGGGCTTCTTGCAGTAAGCACAAGTGATCACCTGTCTCTGGCCCTACTGGTACTGTCTCGGCTGCTGCTGCTGGTGAATTGGCCTCTGCTGGATCGACTATGGCTGGAACTGCCTCGACTGCTGGTGCTGGAAGTGGGGCCTCTTGGCCTGGCCTCCGCTGCTGCTGCTTCCAACTGGGTCTCGCCCCCTCTTGAGCCTAAGCTCAAGATCATCCTCTGCCAATAAGGCTCCCGTTAAGATCTCCTCGAATGTGGCATCCCTGTTGCCCTTGGTCAAGGACTTGACCTCCTTGACCAGACCCTTCCAGAACCTCTGGGCCTTCGTCGTCTCGCTCAAGCCCTCTACGAACCAGCCGAAGCGGCCGAACTCCCCAGCGTACTCCTCCACTGAAAGGCTCCCCTGGACTAGGCTCTCGAACTGCGACTCTAAGGCTCTAAGCGCTAAATCTGGAAAGAACTTCTTCTTGAAGAAGCCCTTGAACTCCTCCTAAGTCTGCCCAGCTACCTCCATCCTGGGGTCCGATTGATACCAGGTGCAAGCAAGATCTTGCATCCGGCTAGCTGTGGCCTCAATCTAGAGATCTGCTTGTATCCGGGCCAGGCGAAAGATCTCCTCTATATGCTCGATCCACTCATCAGCATATAGAATCCCCTCTGTCCCCAGGAAGTCTCTGGGGCTCATCTTTTGGAATTGCTCTATCCCCGGTGTCCTCGGCTTCTGAACCACTGGTCGAGCAGCGACTGTCGTGAGGGCCAACTCCATGCCCCTGTCCTGTCGAGCCTGCTGTCGGTCCATAAACTGCTGGAAATAGGTAAACATCTGTGCCGCATCCACATATCCTGTAGGCGACGGCTGCTGGAAGGGCTCCTCTGCGATGACTGGGTCCTGTCTTCGAGCCGGTGGAGGCATACCCCCTGCTGCTGCTGTTGGAGCCTCAATACGAACAGAGGTGGCAGGAGCTGCAGTCTCCTGTCTCTGCTGAATTGGCTGAGAGGTAGCAGATCCCTCTATAGCATCCCCATGAATGGTACGCTACGATCGAGTCTCTACCATCCTGAAGATAGACCAAACAAGAGTATCAATTTCTGAGAAAGAAGCGATATAACAAATGCGGACAATTAAAATTCAAAAGATCAGCTGACAATATAGATTTAGATGGCAATAAAAAGAATTTTTCCTAATGTGATTGAGTACCATAAAAATTAATGTCCTATATCCTACTGCAGGCTGTAGTGATACTCTAGTTCGAATACCACTATACTTCTAGTCTAGACCTGCATGGGCCACCACTAAAAATGGGTCACGACCCACACCCTAGAGTAAGGACACGAGACATGGGTACGTCCAGCCTACGCCGCAGTGTCGGCGGTAGAACGTTGTCCTAGGTCACAACATCTAGCAATAATATACTAAGCATTTTATACTCCCCGAATGGGGGTGACATGATAAAAGTAAACTCAATCACAACTAAGGAAGAAGAAGCACGATATGATATAGAACTCAAGGAAATACAGATGATAAAATAGTCTAAGATAACATCCCAGCAAATATCCAGAGTAAAAATCTCAGCTACTGAATATGAAAGAATATATACAACACAGAATCTCCAAACAGATATAAAGTCTAGCTAAAACAGTCTCAAGACAACATAAATAAGATAGGCCTAACTAAGCTAGTCTAGGCAATGGAGGTAATGTCCTCAGCTAGAGCTGGGTCCTCCTGAGAGTCCAGCTCATATGTGTCGTCTAGGGCTGCCCCGTAGAAGGTATCCATACAGGCCTCCTTCTCGTCCTCTGTAATATTTTCAACAGGTCCAGTCAGGACAGGAGCGAGTACAATACATCTCAATAGTTCATAGCAGGTTAGAAAATATAATCATGCAGTAAAGTAAGATATAGATACTGAAGGAAATGCAGTATGTAAATAGAGAGAGAGCTGTAATAGAAATATCTACTATAAATAGAGACTAACAGTGGCTAGTGAGTCAGAGTACAATATAGACATGTAAATGGCATAGGATGATTCTGATACTACCCTATGGAATGATTCTGATGCTACACTACTTGGATATTATTCACATGTCTACTTCTACTCCCCCGTACCCCCAATCAATACACAAGGATCCAACCAGGTTATGTTATGATTCCATGCAAAGGCCTCCGAAGGGTGATACATGGATGTCCCATAAATAGGGATTCTGGGAAACCTAATAAATGGGATAAGGATTCAAGAAGGACTCTGTGATCATAAGAGTATATGTCACAAGTGATCAATGAACCAATGAAGCATAGTGATACGCCATGTAAGTGAAACGCACAGAACATGTAGTACCCGATGCTCCCTGAAGGGATAATATCTCAAGAAGGGATATATATAGTACTAATCCGTGTGACTAACGTGACAGTATCAAGTAAAGTAATTTAATGCAGGAAAATAATTCTAAGCAGGAAATGAAATGATCAGAGAATGTACTCGCCTGTATCTGAGTGTCCGGATGAAATGTACTGTCCGAGGAGAGGTGTCTGGCTCCTAATCAGAACAGCACAAGTCACAACAAGTCTAAAATGATAACAATATGTAATTCAATGCATTCTAGATGAATCTAGGTCAATCTAGGACAAAGTCAACTCTTGGTCAACCTTGGTCAACCAAGAAGTCAAACCTAGGTCAACTATAGTCAAACTAGGTCAAACGAGTCTAAATTAGGACAAACTAGTCATTCTAGGTCTAACTAGTCCATACTAGTCTAAACAAGGCTAAACTAGCTAACACATACCATTACAAGGCTATGCAAGCCTATCAAGCCTATACTAGTCTATTCTAACCTTTATATTATACATTAGGTAGATATGTATATACATTACATATATATAGAAGTTGCATACATTATCATAGCTATTTATATATATATGGGTTCAATTCAAAAATACACATATGTGTAGGCCACTTATATGATATACATAACTTACATATATACATTACATACCTATATGATATACATACATAAACAGGTTTACTCATAGTCTATATACATACATATATTATATACATACATGTGCCTATTCAATATAATATATATACACACATATGGATTTAGAGAGAGAGAGAGAGCATGTGTGTGTGAGATGTGTGTGAACTATGTGTGCAAAACAATGTGTGTAGATGACTCTATGTGTGTGTGTTATCGAGTGAGGGTGTGTGTGTGTACTGTCAAGTGAGTGATGTGTGAGTGACACTGAAAACAGTGAGACAGTCCAACATGGACAGTGTTCAAGTATTCAAACAGTGTGTGTCATGTTGAGGATGTGTGTGAGTGTGCAGTGAGTACTGCCAGTACAGTTAGGAGAATAGGAAGGAACCAATTCATCCTGCACAACAGTCCCTACAGTTTAGTCTCAGGAAAATTGGAAGGAAAGGAAAGGAAATCAATGCATTATATCAATTAAATGAAAACTGAACCCAGTTTTCAGTCCCCACATATCCCAACCCCATTTCGAAATAAAAAAGACACCAAACAACCCAAAAATTGACATACAACTAGATCAAACATAGGAGAATCAATTTAGGGACTAAAACCAATCCTTAACAGCATTAATTTAGATTAAACAATTGCCAAAGTTCATGTTTCAAAATCTGGAAATGCAGGAAAATACTACACAGTTTCGGAAATTAGGGTAATTAGGAATTAACACTAAAACCAAATCAAAACACGAATTTATAGGTTGGTAAATAAAATATCTATAGTGTACGTGTCATACAATGTGTTTGTGTCCAAGCAAGAGGACACAAACGTGTCTAAACGAATTTAAGACACAAAACAGTGCAACACAGGACCAATCTTCGTGCGAGTGCACGCGTGTCGTCCACTCGACAAGGGCAAACCAACCCTCGTGCTCATGCACAGGGATAGGCCTAGTATAGGCCTTCGTGTCTAGGTGCCTGCTCTGAGTCAAAGCGTCCCCGTGTCCGAGTTATAACTGCGTATCAGAGCCCGATAAAACCGACTGAACTGTCAGTCCAAATCCAGTGCGGGCTGGAGAACGTGTCCGACACGACACGAGAGCATTCCAACTTGGAGGGACTCGTGTCAGTCATTGCCCCTTGGCCCACGCCAACTGGCATGACCTGAGTCGCCGTGTCCAGTGAGGAATCCACCCGAGAGGCAGGACACGCAGCCCCCGTGCGCGCGTGCGTGCACCCTCGTGTGCACGTGTCCAACCGACACGATGCGATACAAAAACACTCCCAGTCCAAAAAAATACGTAAGCAACATCAAATAATAATTTCCTATTCATTTACTTTCTAAAAATAAAATCGAAATGACCATTGGGGCATTTCATCAAACACTTAGACCTAGGTCGGATACGTGTCCGATACGTACACGAAATGGGTCCAAAATGATACGAAAATCTAGGGTTAGCTAGGGGACACCTAGATCTAGGTCTCCATGCAAAGAAATTAAGAGTTTAATGAAGTGTTTACAGATTTACCTATAGGTGACCAAATGCAAGAAAAGCCTCAAATGGGGGGGGGGTTCCTCTTGCTAGCAAACTTTTCCAAATTGGTATAAATCTCAGAATAACACTCCACAATAGCAAGAACACTATATTTAGAACCTATTGAAATTAGTTTGAGGGAAAAAGGAAATAAATAGGATTTTATATGAATTAAAGAAGATGGAATACCTCTTTCTAAAGCTTGTTCTTCCAAAGAGGCTAGCCCTAATTTCTAGGAATACTTATAGGGGGAATCCCTAGGATGGGTCAAGTGGCCGGCCAATTATGGGTTTGGGTTAGGGTTGCTAGTGGGTTGGGCTTAGTCATTAATCAATGTTTCAAAAATCACAAGTCAAGACTTCTGATCAAAAGCTTTCTATTCTAATCTCTATATTCCTAATTGATTCTAATAACTAAGTACGGTTAACTTAACTTAACCTACGGTCTCATAATCTAACCAAGTCCAAACTCAACTAGGGTTAGGTTATCAGTCAAGCTAGTCAAAGTCAACCTAGTCAACCTTCATTCAAACAATTCTAAAATAAATCCTAAAAATTCCCATAAATTTAAATAAATTCTAATAAATTCAAATAACCCCAAAATAAAAAATACCCTCAAACTAGAAATGTGGTAGTGACAATATGGACAGAAGTTTACCTCCCCTACCACTATTGAGGCCTTTTGAAGTTGCCCCCATCTTTTGAATGATGTCTTTTGATTGTTGACTGTAACGACGTAGTTGAAGCCGCCGGTTATCGTCGTTTTTAGAGTCATATCAAATGTAGCCTTCTGCTCTATTCTTTTGCTGAAAAGTATAGGAAGTTCATCTTTCTTTCAGAAGCAACTAGAAAAAAGGAATCTTGAACTGGTTTTAGTGATACTTCATCTTGGAGAGGTTGAACTGCTCCAATTGTAAAGGTTTGAAGTTATCTAGCATTTTAAGGTAACATCGAGTATAATAGTTATCATCAGTATACTGCAAAGGAGATGCTACTTTATTGATAATTACATCATCATTTACAACAGGGCTCTTGATCTTAGCCGATGGCTTGCTAAATTGACGACCAGAGGTAGAGAATGATAAAGGGAAGGAGAAGGGGAAGGCTTGTTACGACGAAGGTCGTAACAAGAGGCTCAGAAGAGGTGACCTCCTTATGCTCCTTCTTTTCAGCAAGAGGATGCTTAATATGAGAGGAGAGATGGATGGTCAGCGTCTGAGAAGACGAAGGATGAGAAGTGCGTCCTTTGACCGAATCACTAGGACGTTGTCTGGGTTGTCCTTTTGATCTTCCTCAGTGTCCATGGCTAGTACAACTTTCATGAACTCCTCTTTGTATATTCTGGAGTCGGTGAAATATGCTTTGACATCTCGAAAGAGATTAAGATCGGCCACTTCTTTACGGACTTCTCCATTGTCATCCATACTTGCAGCATTGATGTATAATAGATGGCACGATGTTATGCTGCGACCACGGTCTTCCTAATAAGGCATTATAGGAGCCGTGATTGTCAATCACATAAAAAGTTACTTTCGTGGGATTGCCAATTTGAACTTTCAGGCGAATCTTTCCAATGGTTCGCTCCTTCCGGAATTAAATCCCAGGATAGTAGTGATTGTTGTAGAGAGATTATGGACCAAAATTTTAGCGTATACAAAGGTTCTTCAGCATGATACTGAGTGTAGACCCAGATCAATCAGGATACGATCAACCTTCATTGTATCGACATATCCGTGTAGTAGAGAGGTTGGTCATGTCGATTGTCTTCCATAAGTATCCTCTTGTGTGAAAGTGATGTTGGGAATCATCTCCATCACACTATGATAATGGAAGCATGCCACAGTTTCATCATCTGGTTTCTTGAAAAGTTTTAAACAAGCATCAGCTTGTACCAAAGCTTCGCTTAGTATTTCCCGAGTTTCCCTCGAGAGACGCAGAAGCTCGAAGATTGATAACCTCGTCGAGTATTGGTTAACTAAGCCAATATGTCGAAGTTATATGGCCTTTTAAATCCAAGAGGTGGAGTTTTTTTCAATATTTTATCAAAGCGAACTGCTTGTTTTCTTTTGTCGGTCACCGTCGATTTGGAAGGAGTCGGTTCCGCTGGGGACGATGAAGCCGATAGAACATTAACAACAGGAGGGAGGACGCTGAAGAAGCATCTAAGACTGGAGGTATGCCCTCTTATCCTTCTGGATAGTATCGAAGGTACAGTCTCCAGATATGGTAGCGGTCAGAGCTTCTTCTTCCAGAGCTAGTACGAAGGAAACCATGTTGCAGCCCTTCGTCCGAGCTTTGCCTTTGGAAGACTTCTTTTGGAAAGAAGAAAAATCTGTCCAAAATCCCAAACCAACACGAGATTGATTATGTTGGAGACGTAAGGAAAGGGGTACGAGATCTTCTATGATCCAAACTTGGGGCTTTCTCCAGGTTATATCCTATCTTATTCATCAATTCGCGGGTCTGCTGACTGTAGAGATGGAATACTGTCCGATAATTGAGCTCTGGCTTTGATGTGAATGACTCCATCCTGCTGACCATTGAGCAGAAAGTCGTCGAACTGCAGAGAAACTACATTAGACGTCACAGTCTTCTCATCTTGCTAAAGAGTGATCGTGCCGACGTTAATCAGCTCTCGTATCTTCCTTTGAGCATGTAGCATGCCCTGGTTGGGTGTCCGATGAACCTGTGATACACAAATTTTTGGGATGATCAATTTTACCTACTTCGTCTGGCCGCTTTGCTTCGGGTAACTAAAGTTTATTACTTTGGATTAAGCAATCAAAAATGCTCATGATATCATCCTCATCAAAGGAATACTCCTCTTTCGGACGTTGTGCTCTCTGTGGCGGTGTCGTTGTAGTAGGTGTTGATTGAACCACATTGACAGCCAAAGCTTCTTTGCCTTTGATATTGATAGCTAAAGCTTCTTTGTTCTTACGGTTATTCTGAGGCCACCGTTGTTGGTTGCAGAATGTTCATCTTTGTCAAAATTTGGCATCTGGATGCCTAACTGTTTAAACTTGCCAGCACTATCTTTGACTGCCCTGGCACTTACTATGAAGGAAGGCCAGTCTTGGAATTGAGTAGATCCCGTCCACATGCTGATTATAGGTAGCAAATTTGATTTGCAAATTTCTATAGTTAGAGCAACAGGAGTTTCCAGAGACATGTTGAGTGCCTCTCGACGGAAACGCTCAATGAAACGTTCAACAATTTCATTAGGCCGTTGCTTGATTTGGATGAGGGCCGGCATAGTCATGTCATTGGTTCCCTTATAGAAGTGTTCTAGGAACATTTGTTTAAACCCTGCAAAGAGGTTATGCAAACATCTGGCAGACTGCGATACCAGTCATAGGCTGCACCCGCAAGATGTAATGACCCGCTCCGCCCTAGCGGAACGCCGACTCAAACGACATAAGTACACGACTCGAATTCCATCTTGCTTGACTAAATGACTTGCTTAAGGCAAAGAAAATGGACTTGGCCCTTCAGGAGAATCCAGACTTAGACTTTCAAAGGCGTGCTCAGATTCTCGCTTGACCGATACGTAAATTGCTAAGGTGGGTGGCTCCGATGAACCTGTCTTTGCTTAGCCTAGAGACATAATAATACGGACAATATTGCTAGAATCGCTAGGCGATAATCTCTACATGCTAACAAAATGGCTCAACGCACCTGGCTAAGGAAATAATCCAATTTTGTATGCTTGAGTATAACATAGAAAGGAACTTGATATAATAATTGAACCTTGCACCGCACTCCAACTTACATTTTGAGTAGATTTACTTATGCGTTCAATAACGAACGATAGGCTTGTCACTTAGAAACGTACCATAACTTGAGACATGAAACGATGAATGGTTGACTAAAATGAAGCAGGAAGACTATCGACATAGTTGTTCCAAGTAGAGTATAGAAACATCGAAAGGTTTCGAGACCGATGGGTCGCCAAGGCAGTTCCTGCACATGGAGCTACATAATAAATGAATGTTAAAGAATGAATGAAAGAATGAATGAATGAATGAACAAACGAACAAATGAATGAATGCACAAGTGAACGATAGAACAATAAAAGAAAGAATGAATGAATAAAAGAAAGGAAAGAAGGATTAGCAACATGTATGATGGGATGTACAACGGGGCTCGCTACCCGCGCTGCACAGACATCGCCGCAAACCTAGTTGGTAATCGACTATGGCTCAAAGACAGCCTATGGCTCAAACACAGTCCGTTAAGTTAATTATGACAAGACAATACAAAACGTCGCGGACAACTCGGTGCACGAGGAAGAGAAGTGAATAAGGATTCCAAGGCATTGATCAACGACATCGTGGCCGGCCTAGGCGTAATCATGGCTTACGGGCGGCTTGTGTGCGGGCTCGGGCACACAAGAGGCATACAGCCGGGTATTGCATAGCCTATCAGGGTGTACCAGCCATCACGCTTGATAGGTACGAATACCATAAGTAAGATGTGCAAATGGCTTGTGGTGCCAGCGACCGGTACATATAGATTAAGTTGGCTCGTTTACGGCAATCCGTGTGCGAGTCCTTGCATTGAAATAAGTAATCTGACTAAGCTGAACATGCTAAGATACTGACAGTAACATATCTGAACAACGTTTGAGTATAACACAAACTGGCAAGTTGAGTAGGCAGAACAAATGAATAACTAAATGAACATTTAATAAAGCTTGATGATAACATACTTGACAACTCGATTACTTCGTCCACTTGAGGTGTCCACTTGGGGCAGGAACACGCCCTTGACACTTTTGAGTACTTATGCAAATTTTGTTAAGTTGTTACGTATGATAATTTTGGCTAACTTGGTTTACCTTGGATAAGAAAGATCGTATGGGAAGTATGATAAGTTGCACATGTTATTCTTATGCGATACTAGAAATCGATAAAATGAGATAGGCTTTGAATGATATACCATGAAACTGATCCTAAGGAAAGATTAGTAAGACAATAACTGATAGATGATGCACAAAAGTAAAATGAACGTGTTTGGTAATGATAGTGAATGGACGAGCTAGCCTCCCCACAAGTGCGTAATAATGTACTGATAACCACATAGTCTGCTTACAGGGTGCAGGAGAACCTCTTCGGGTGCAAAGACATCTCTCGAGCGTGCTAAGGCGTGGTGCTAAGTCTGGTGCCTTGGAGCGTTGTAGAGGAACTGAAGTACCATATATAGGGCCTAATGTATTGGAACATCACCATAAATTATTCCATCATGTAAGCCCCATGGTACACCTTTTATGTTTCAGAGAGAGAGAGAGAGAGAGAGCTTGAGAGAAATGTAATCTTGGCCTAGCGCCGCTTATAATACTTCTTGAATATCAATAAAGACTATTGAGTTATTTTAATTTGTATTCATTTACTTTTTGCAGCAAATGGGGACACTCTGTACGACTCTGTGGCCTAGCTTCAATCGGTCATTTCTGGACTTGGCCTTAAACGAGCGCAACCTAGGCTCGTGCAGCATCATGACTTAGCGAGGACGATCGCTCCTCCGGGAGCGGGGCATGACAGATTGGTATCAGAGCACGGCTTTACGTCCTTGGACTTCATTTCGATTCTCTCAGTTTTGAAAGCTCATTTGGAAGTAAAAGAAGTGTACGCTCTCTCTCTCTCTCTTTGTGCCTTGGAATATTCCATACAATAAGTCTAATATTTCAAAAGCTCGTATAAGTATTCGGTTGAACAAAATCGAGATTCGAATGCCTTTGTGCCAAACTGTGTCGGACTTGAGTTGGAAGGAACCCATGCTAAAAGTTAGCAAATGTTGTGCGTGTATGAATGACCTTACACTGATAATAGCGAACGAGTATACGAGACCGAAGTATAGTTTGAAGGGGAAGGCTATGCACACAATCTTTTGGCTAAATTGTGTCGAGTATCGCGCACCTATACTTTCTGGTACGAACGAGTTTACGAGCGAGATCGACTATCGCTCGGACAAGAATAAGTTAGACTTATAGTCTATATCGATAGAGATGCTACCGGACCAACGCCAAGACTAACACGGGAAATGGTTCTTAGATTTTGAGGAACAGACGAACGTATATTCGAACGTGTCGATTGTGAATCGAATGACCTTTTCAAGGATTTGTAGATTGACCTGACCCCGAGTGGTGTATGCGATAGTCTCGAAGAAGAATAAGAGTGAGTATTGACGATTAGTCGAGTGGCTCGAACCCTGAGTGGTATATGGATGTCTCGGAAATTGTTCGAGCAAAATTAAGGATTTTATGGGTAGGAAGGAGTATATCTGCAAGTGGCTTTATCACGCAAAGCCTTAGAAAGAGTAACACTTAGTTGGTCGTGATTTCGAGAGTCTCAAACGAGATATCGCTTGGACAATTTGTGAATGTGTAGTACAAATTACGAAACAGATGAATAGAAATTCGGAACGATGAAACGAATGGATGTCTTGGTCGAAAAAACTTCGTAGATTAAACATGCGATTTTGGAATAGTCGAATAGAGTGAAACTTGAGTTGAGGTAAAATACTCATAGACGGGATCGATGATAGTATGATTGGAAGATAGCATGCATGAACGTTGGTTTGAAGACACGAAGAATGACTAAGGATTTAGAATAGATGTTGATTAATGACTTGAGTTGGCATGGAACAATATGACTTGAGAAATTAAGTCGCACAACTCAAATTTTGTTGTAAAGGAAGATCGTCAGGTTATGTACATTATCGAGGGTATTGAGGCGTAACAAAGATCGATGTACAATAATTCGGGGGTACTCTGATTCGATGAATGATGATCATGTTAAAATTTATTACTTTAATGGATATTAGGCTCAGGATTTTGATAGAAAGGAATGTTTGGATGAAAATGGATGTGTCAATGATCTTGTCTTGTACGAGCGTAACTCCATCTTCACACATGCGTTACGTCAGACTTGGGATGATTATTCTGCGTTGGCGTTGGCATGGTGATTCAGGTCTAGCGAGAATAATCTATTCGAAGATCAGGCCGTAGCAATTTGGATTGTTTCGACTTTGTTGGACCAATGATTGTATCATATTTTTTAATATGATTAATATGTTAAGTTTAGCAATTTATTATCACTAATCTTTATACTATCACTATAGCATTTCTACTTATACTTATACCTTTGGTGATATGTGCTTATTATTTTACTTATTAGTGATATGAGTTTTTATTATATATATCTTAAATTTAATTGAGTTACCAAAATCAAAACTATGTTTTGATTATGGTTATTCAATTAAGTTTAACATTATGATATCACTAATATTTATGCTATCACTATAACTCTTATACTTAAACTTAGCATTGTCCTACTATGCTTTATCTTATCATATTTGCTACATGTATATTGCTTTGTTCGTCTAACATGTACATACAGAAAACTAATAAGCAAGATCAATGTAAACATATGCAATAAAGAATTCATGGTGGGCCAAAGACGACGGATTCCACAAGATTTCTCTGAACCACCCGATGACATCTCCGGAGTCACGCACTCGAAAGCTAGGGTATGTCTGGAGTCCATGCCAAAGACCACGCACTCGAAAGCTTTAGTCCATGCCATCATCATTTCAAGACTCTGAAGAAGCCTGCACCTGCTACAGTATATCTGGAGCTTGTAATGAGTCTTAGGAATAATTATAAACACAAGAAATGGATGGCAAAATCGAAAGCTAGGGTAGAAATTAGCCCAGGATCATTTTCAGATGAAAATCGGTATACCGGTCTATACCGACGGTATACCAATTTTTGTTCACAGAAAGTTTCTGTCTATAAAATCGGCATACCGACAGAATACCGTTCTATACGGATGGTATACCGATTCAGTAACGTTAGAAATCCAGCGGTCGAACTTCGAGCATTTAATGATCCCAACGGCTATATTTCTATCCGTTGCATTCTAGACCGGTATACCGACGGTACATCAATTCGTACCGATGGTATACCGTTTGCTGACTGAAAAGTTGCCTTTGAGCTTTTTTCAATGCTTTGGTTATAAATAGCCTTGAACCCCTTTATTCATGGTAGATGTTTTGAGCCTAAAATTTCTAAACCACCAAAGCTTATCCACAAACAACTCTACAAAGTTTTCAATTTCCATCCACAGATTGTGTTAGAGTTATTGAGTTGAAAAGTAAGATTTTCATCTAGTTGTATAAGGAGATCAAAACCTATTGTAAAAGGTTGAAGTTGGAGAGTCTTCGGATCCAAACACTCGATTGAAGTTGGAGAGTCTTCGCATCCAACTCTCAGTTGAAGTCGGAGAGGCCTTCGGACTAAAGCTCCCGTGTAAGAAGTTGGCGAGTTCTTCGGATCCAAACTCGTATTGAAGTTGACGAGTTCTTCGGATCCAAACTCGTGTGTAACTATTTACTCAAATAGTGGATTAAAACCGGAGAGAGATCCGGGACTGGAGTGCCCCTTGGGAGGATACCAGGATATATCGTGTGTCGGTATTGTTGTTGCTTCTTCTCTTGTACTTATATTTTTAAATTGCTCATTATATTGTGCTAAGTGCTTGATTAGTTAGCTTGACCCTATTCACCCCCCTAGGGTTCCTACAGACTTGTGGTTCGAAGCGGAGATGAATTCGAGGATGGTTCGGACTTGTGATTGATGGTTAAGTAAACTTGAGGATTGAGTAGATCCAATCTATGTATCGTGAATGAACTAGTCTAGACTCAATGCATGAGTTACTACCCGATGAGGACGATTATCCTACGGGAGCATTGGCATGGTGAATCATGTTCCACCATCGATAATCAGACTTGTGTGAGATCGGGGTGTGATATATTGCTATGCTAGACGACATTGTGATCCACTACGTAAATTGGACAGGATGGATAGGTGATTGTATCAAATATATTTGAAGAGATAGACTACAATAATTGCTAGTTTGGATATACGATATTGATATACCGAGGGTTTGGTTGAGGAGAACCTATCATAGGATGACTTTGCTGAAGGAACTCAGACCCTATGCGAAGAGTGTCTTGATGCGAATAGGATGAACACTGCTCGATGTCTAGAAATTTGAGTGAAACGAGCTTAGGTAGAGTATCTCGTACGAACGAACAATGGTTTAACCGTAGGATTGGGGCAAACGTCATGCAACGACTTTGCACGATGAACTAAGAACTTGACTTGTAACTATAACCTTGTGAGCTGACCTAGCAGATAGGTGGACAATCCTATACCAAGTGATTGAACCTGTGTGACCGACTTTAGAGTATCGTTCGAACGGACAATAAATCCGGAGCAACAAGACTTAGAGTTAGGACATGAAACTGGGAGTGTGCGCTAGCGACAATGATATCAGCTCCAAAACGAAGTGAATGATAGAAATCGGTGATGAGCAAGAAAATTTGGGATAACCAATATGAATTATTGATAGGAAGACTTATTTAATGTTAGTAAAATATTTGGTTTTGGATCGGACGAGAATTAGTTGAACCTTGGTCGACTCCGCTGAGAAAAAATTGATTTTGTAGACAAGAACGCTTGAGAAATGAATCGGGTCATCTCCAGGATCGAGATAGACGATAGTGAAACGAACTGAAGTTCGGTTTTAATCGAGTTAGTACAACGACCGACAATTTGAAACTATCACGAGTAGCTTGTCCGACTTTGCTATCGCTAAGCTTGGTTGAAATGTATATATTCAGGGGACGCCTTGAATATGTGTACAATCCAGACTCTGTGATATGATAAACTCGAATGCAGCTGCAAGTGGATAACTGAAATGCGCATGGATGAACGGATGAGGGAATTAGCCTCAGCCTATGACCCTCATGTTTGACGAATTATAACACACCTCGTGTGACCATTATAGTCCTGTGACATGGCACAATAGTGACCAAGTCATATAAACACGATGACTGGGTGAGTAATGTCAACTCGAATAAGTAGTAAAGTCATTTGATGAAATTGGCCTATGAGCAAGCGACACAAAACTTAAAATGATACTTGAACATAGTTCGATTGTATCAAAGGATAAAGTCATTCGATAGGAATTTTCTAATGTATGCACATGGCATAAGTTAACGGTAGGATGACGTGCACTCAGGAAGTCTCGAGGACGAGACTTATTTTGAGTGGTATATTATGTAATGACCCGCTCCGCCCTAGCGGAACGTCGACTCAAACGGTACAATTACAACGACTCAAATTCTGTCTTGCTCGGTGAAATGACTCGTTTAAGGCAAAGATAATGGACTTGGCCCTTCAGGAGAATCCAAACTTTGACTTTCAAAGGCACGCTCGGAGTTTCGCTTGGCCGATGCGTTCATCGCTAAGGTCGGTGGCTCCGTTGAACCCGTCTTTGCTTAGCCTAGACACATAATAATACGGACAATATTGCTAGAATTGCTAGGCGATAAACTCTGCATGCTAACAAAATGACTCAATGCACCTAATGTGAGCCCTTGGCCCAAAATTTCTTTTGTATTATTATCATTACTGCCATTACTCACATACAAATAAATATATATACATCAAGGGTGTATTAGTCCTAGTAATTAAATAGGAGTAAAGTGAAGTCTGCAAATACTCAACTTAGAAGGGGATGAATTACAAAACTCAAATATTCAAATTTGTATCCATTCATTCCATCTTCTCTCCTCTGTATCCGATTCAAATATAGGTCAATCTCGAAACTCTTAAAGATCAAACCAAAGTAAAATTCAAAATCCAGGATTCCTATCTAAAATCTCCATGATCAGATCCAACACTAGAGTATAAACATAGGAGGTAGTCAGCCGACCTCTCCCCTCTACGAACCCTAAATTCCCATCCCCATCCCACCGCAGGCGTAGTCGAGCAAGGAGCCAAGGAGTAGCAGAACACCATCCAAACTCAAAGAGGTAAATCTCTATATATTAACTCTGTTAAATTCTATCAGAAAATGGAAGGAAATAGATGATGTTCGTTTTAATGTCTAAAAGAGGCTATGGGATGATACTCATGGTGTTAGGCGTAGGGAACGCCATGATACTGCTGTGAGTATCAGGCCAATAAATAGAGAGAAGATTTTCTGAACCTTCGACCCATAGGGATCATGAGTAACCTATTTTTCATATGGAGAATTCCCTACATGCTACCTGGGCGCATACCAAACCACAGGTAACTTGTAAGCTAACTTTCATTAAGCAGTAGTTAACTATAAGGGAGGGTGTCTCGTGGCAGTATCAGATCAGTAAGTAGAGTACCTACACTTGTGCACGACTCTAAATAAAAGTAGATATAGATTGGAGAATCATTTATAGGAGTGGTATTCCAGAATCAAGTTGGGGTTAGAAGTAAGGGCAGGAACGACCTGTGCAAAGGAGTATCGGGTAGATACTAGAGTATCGATAGGAATTATTCACAAGGTTAGTATCAGTTACGTACAAGAGATAGGAGTATGGGCAGGGTCCGAGCTGGGTCGAGGCCCCTCTGTATCAGGTTTACTCTATTTATCAGTGGTGTTGGGTAGTTAGTGTGCAAGGCTACAGACAGTAGACTCAGATTAATATGACAGTCGTATAGGGGCTCGGGTACAGGTGATATAAACATTTGGGTATGTTATTATCAGGGTATCAAAAAAACTAAGTCCCTCGTGACATAAAAATGACCACATAGGCATCTCTACCAGTAATGTACCCCATGCCCCTTTGGCACGAATACAACCACCTGACACCATATACTAATTGAACATTCGAGTATCATGTTTATCCCTTGTACAATGCTTCATCTTTTACACATTGGCACAAATGCAACCACTTGACACTATATGTTAATCGAATACTAGAGTATCCTCTTTATCCCCTGTGTGTTACTCTATTCCTATAGTATACTGTAGCATGATCTGAACATGAGACACCATACCTCTTTAGCAAGCCCAGCCTGTAGGCATGCTCTAAGTACTGTAACATCAGAACCATATGGCCTATGGGCTGAATTTAGACCTGCAGACCTGTGCAAGTTATGGCAAAGGCATCTTAATACCTGTGTATACGACTGGAAGGGTTTTCCCAGGTACCTATAAGAGCTAGAAAGGGCCAGAGCATGGTATATACATATAGCTAAGGGGATGTGTCATCAAACAGCAAGCTTTCATGATCTTGACCCTTAACTCTTGAACATATAGCGTAGGCCTTAGTACTATTTTGTACAACAGTAATAACAGAGTATCAGGATCTTCTGTATCTGAGCCATTGGTATCATGAAACTTGGTATCAGGCTTGGCATATCCTATGAACTTGGGAATATCGAATGAGTATCTAACTAAGATATTAGAACTATGACATAGGCATAAGCAAATATGAAAGGTTATTTAAGCATAATCACAATATAGAGTCTCTTAAAGTTATATAAGGATTTAGGAGTATCAGAAATGAAGGAAAAATCAAGTATCTGTCTATAGGAAAGGATGCATAGTTATAGTTCAGGTAACTTGATAGGTTAGTATCCCATATGCCACCAGCAGTGTCACGCCCCGCTCCCGTAGGGGCGATCGTCCTCTCTAAGGCATGATGCCGCATGGGCCTAGGTTGCGCCCGCGCAAGGCTAAGTCCAGAAACGACCAATTTGAGCTAGGCCACAGAGTCGCACAGAGTGTCCCCATTTGCAGCAGAATGTAAATGAACACAAATTGAAGTGAATTCAAACTCTTTATTGATTTTCAAGAAGTTTACAAGCGACGCTAGGCCGAGTTTACAAGTCTCTCAAGCCCTCTCTCTCTGAAACATAAAAGGCGTGCCAAGTGGCTTACAAGATGGAATGATTCATGGCGATGTTCCGATATATTATGTCCTGTATATGGTGCTTCAGCTCCTTGCAACGCTCCAAGGCTCCAGAGTTAGCTTCGTGCCTTAGCACGTTCTAGGAAAACTCCGTACCCGACGATATCTCCTGCATCCTGCGAGCAAATTGTGGGGTTATCAGTACATTGTTATGCACTGGTGGAGAGGTTAGCTCGCCCACAATGCTATCATTACCAAATACGTTCTATTTACTTTTTTGTACCGTCTATCATTTATTGTCCTTCTAATCTTTCCTTAGGGTCAGTTTTATGGCATATTTCATGACCTATCTCGTGTTACCGATTTCAATGTATTGCATAGAAATACATACACGACTTACCCATTCCTACCGTTCGGCCTTTTCTGTCCAAAGTAAACCAAGTTAGTCAACAATTCATATGTAATAACTTAACGTGATTCTCGTAAACATTCAGTGTCGAGGGCGTGTCCTTGCCTCAGTTTCTAGTGCATCGTAGACGTGTTTTCTAACTCATTTGAATGAAGTACTCTTTATCATTTGGTGTGTTACATTCAAGCCTGTTCAAAAGGCGCTTCATTCAGTTAACTTAGACTACTTTGTTTCAATGCAAGGACTTGCACGTAGATTGCCACAAGCAAAGTCCACTTAATCTATATGCACCGGTCACAGGCACCACAAGCCAATTTGGACATATTCTCATTTGGTATTCTTATCTATCAGAGCGTGATGGCTGGTATCACCTTGATAGTCTCTTGAAATACTCCAGCACTTACGTCTCCTGGGCGGCCAAGCCCGCACCCAGGCCAGCACCGTAAGCCCCCTTGATTTCCGCCTAGGCCGGCCACGATCCTTCCTTTGATCGTGCCGCAGAAATCCCTTATTCTGTCTACCTCCCATATACGAGGAAATTATCCATGACATTTCGTATTGACTTGTCATTTTAACTTAACGGTTGTCTCTGAGCCATAGGCTAACCCTTAGCCATAATGCGTTATCGACCAGGTTGGCGGCGGCGTCCGTGCAACGCGGGTAGCGAGCCCCGTTGCACGTCCTCGTCATACCTGTCGCTAACCATTCCTTTCTTTCTTTCTTATCTTTTATTCATTCTTTCTTTTCTTTCTTTCACTTGTTCGTTCCTTCATTGATTCATTCACATATTCACTCATTCATTCATTGATTCATTCATTCACTTATTCGTTCATTCATTTATTCATACATTATGCAACTCCCCGTGCGGGAGTCGCCTTGGTGACCCATCGGCCCCGAAGTCTTCCAATGTTGCTATACTCTACTCAGAACGACTATATCGATAGTCTTCTGTTTCATTATTATAAACCATTCATTGTTTCATTGATGAACGCATAAGAAACTTGAATGTAAGCTTGTGCCTTAGCACGAGCGTGGAGCGCGGTACGAGAGTTCCTATATTTTCTGAGTTCTTTTCCATGTTCTAAACAAGCATACAAGATGGGATTAGTCCCTTAGCTAGATGCGTTGAGTCATTTATTAGCATGTGCGGTGTTATCGCCTAGCGATTCTAGCAATAGTGTTCGTATTGTTAAGTGTCTAAGCTAAGCAAAGACGGGTTCATCGGAGCCACCCACCTTAGCGATGTTCGCATCGGTCGAGCGATACTCCGAGCGCGTCTTTGAAAGTCTAAGTCTGGATTCATCTACGATGGGCCAATGTAAGTCTTGTATCGATTCTTCATCAGGTCGATGCCAACTCTTCGGGTCGACGGCGCATTTGAGTCGTTGCACTTGCCGTTTGAATCGGCGTTCCGCTAGGGCGGAGCGGGTCATTACAAGCAGGACCATAGAAAACAGATGCGTACTTAGCCTAAGTATAGCCTAGTACCATAGGCACCTAATACTTACATTCCATCTTCAGGAATGTGGAATATGTAAGAGGGAATGTGCCAGTATACAATCAAGTTGATGTAACAATTTACCCATCTTGTATCATCTAGCATTGACCTTAGTAGTTTTTCCATATTAGTTTGTACATGATGTATCAACCAATCTGTGATACGCTACTTACGTATCCTGTAATTAGTGCACAGGATATAGCAGCGGTATTCTCGGGTTGACTAACAGGTTGTCCACTGACGTACGACTGCCATGACGTGTCAGTTTTCCCGGTTGAGTGTGGAGCCCTGTTTCTAGAGACCTAGGTGGGTGTCTCGAATTTAGTAGATATGGGTTTTGATATGTAAGCTAATACATAGATACTTGTGCTAGGATGGAGAAGAGCAGTGACTAGAGGCTTAGTCTCTATAGACCAAATGGCCAGGAAGCCTCGGTGCGAGGACAAAAGCAGACATGTCTTGCACTAGAACTGATAGCCTATGACTGTTGTACCTGCCACATGGGGGTGTCCAACCTTAGAGGTAAGGATACGGACCCATGGTGTCTAGTAAATAATTAGAGACAAGTCCCTAGGACCCGTGACCATGTAGCCTGGATATAGGAAGTCCCTGAGCAAGTAGAGCATGGTAAAGTATAGTTAAGAAGAGGTAGCAGTTGTCATCAAGACACCACAAGCCTAGGTAGGAGTTAGAGGTACCAAGACAAAGTCCTGTGTATTGAGGGAACTAAGGGCAAGATATTAATAGTTGGGTGGAACAGAGTAACCATTAGAGTACAGTTAGGAATTATGAGAGGACAACCTGGGAATGGGTATCAAGAGCCTGGGTCAGATGTAGTAAGAAGGGAGTCATATGAGTAAGGTTATATGTGATGCAGCAGTGGACTATAGTATAAATTCCTGGGAGTATCCAATAGTTAATAGTAGGGCAAAGGAGGTATATGGCCATGTATCCAACTCTGTGGCACACTTGAGTGTCTATCACTATAGACATTAGCAGTGCACTATCAAGGGTCTAGGTATGTAGGTATCAATATAGAAGGTTAGTCTTGTTTTGAGTTCATACTCGATATCAAAGATACACATGATAGTATAATTGGGACCAGTCAACATATAGGGTTAACAAGTACAAGTATGGCCATGTCCAGATACTCCAGCTAAAAGTCAACAGATATATATATATATTAAGAAAAAAAAGGGTTCAGTAGGATATGTGTGGTTAGATTAGGATAGGTTAATACATGTATCAGGAATAGGTAAGGAGCATCAGTAACACACCATAACAATGGGAGGTTTATACTAGGTTCGGGTGTCCAGTGTAGGGACAATAGTTGTAAGCTTTGTGCCAAGGTAAGCAGACCAAGATACATGACATGCTAACTGTTCATGATACAGCAAACTCCACATTCATATGTTAGTTGCACATGATGGTCAGGGTATACAACTGTCACGACCCGCACCCTAGAGTAAGGGCACGAGACGTGGGTACGTCCAGCCTACGCCACAGTGTCGGCGGTAGAACGCTGTCCTAGGTCACAATATCTAACAATATAAGATGAACAGTTTATACTCCCCGAATGGGGGTAACATGATAAAAGTAAACTCAATCACAACTAAGGAAGAAGAAGCACGATATGATATAAAACTCAAGGAAATACAGATGATAAAATAGCAGATAGATAGATAAATAAAACTGCTGAAATAGAAGGAATCCCAAGTACAAATAGAGAGTCTAAGTGTCTAAGATAAATACATAATCCCAGATCCCAAGTATCAATATATACAATCATCCATAGAATACTGTAAATGAAAACATCCTAGTCTAAGGGTGTGTCATCCACAGCTAGTGGGACCTGCTGCTGGTCCAGGTCTAGGCACTCATCTAAGGTAGCACCGTAATAGGTATCCACACCAGCCTCCTCCTCGTCCTCTGTAATATTTTCAATAGGTCCAGTCAGGACATGAGCGAGCACAATACATCTCAACAGTTCATAGCAGGTTAGAAAATATAAACATGCAGTAGAGTAAGATACAAGAAACTGAAAGAAGCATGGAATATAAACAGAGGAAACTGTAATGGAAATATATATACTGTAAATAGAGAACTATCAGTGGCTAGTGAGTCAGAGTACAATATAACATGTTAATGGCATAGGAGATTCTGGAAACTATACTATGGAGTGATTCTGGGAACTACACTACTTGGATATTATTCACATGTTTACTTCTACTCCTCCGTACCCCCAATCAATACACAAGGATCCAGCCAGGTTATGTTATGATTCCATACAAAGGCCCATAAGGGGTGATACATGGATAGCCTATAAATGGATGATTCAGGGAAGACTCTGTGATCATGAGAGTACATGTCACAAGTGATCAATGAACCGTAAAGCATAGTGATACACCATGTAAGTGAAACGCACAGAACATATAGTATACGATGCTCCCTGAGGGGATAACATCTCAAGAATGGATCCATATAGTACTAATCCGTGTTACCAACGTAACAGCATCAAGTAAAGTAATCTAAAGCAGGAAAATATTCTAACAGGATATAAAATGATCAGAGAATGTACTCGCCTGGTATCTGAGTGTCCAACTGAAAAGTACTGTCCGAGGAGTGGTGTCTGGCTTCTATTTAGAACAGCACAAGTCACAACAAGTCCAGAATGGTAAAATGGAACACTACAATGCATTCTACATAAATCTAGGTCAAAATAGGCCAAAGTCAACTCTTGGTCAACTCTGGTCAACCCTAGAAGTCAAACTAGGTCAACTATGGTCAAACTTGGTCAAACAAGTCTACACTAGTCTAGCAAGTCTATTCTAGGTCTAATAAGGCTATACAAGCCTAATCTAGGCTCACTAGTCAAAAAGGCACACACAGGCCATAGGCTATATCATGCCTATAGGCCAACCCATAACACATACATATGTATACTACATATATTTAGTATATACACAAGTTACATATATATGATACTTGTATATATACTAATATAACCTATACACCCATTGTATGTATCTATACTAGATACCCATATATTACACAACTATATTATATATATATATCTACACATTACATTATATATAAACATTACATATTTACATATATTTACATAGGAAAATAGGTTATATATAAAGAGGGAAACTATGGGATATGTGTGTGTCTAAAGGGGGGGGGGTGTGTGTATGTGCAGGAAAGTGTGTGTGTGTGTAGGAAAGTGTGTGTGTGTTAAGGTGGTGTGTGAGATAGAGGTGAGGGGGACTGTCCACATATGTGTGTGCAGAAAAAATAGAGTGTGAGAGGAAATCACATGAATCCCTTAAACTCCAGTTCAGAAATGTAACAGAAAATGAAACCCATACAGTTAACAAGTAGGAAAACAATTTAGTGGCCAATACAACTCAGGAAAATCAGTTCATTGAACCCCCATTCAATCTCAGGTTTTTATAAAAACTCAGGAATCAATTTGACAGCAAAATATACATGTAAATATGAACCTACAATCTCAGGTTTTTAATGAAAACTTAGGAATCAATTTAGGAACACATTTACAGTCTTCTTGAATAGTCCTACACCAAATCAAATTTTGAACTCCACATACAATCTCAGATTATAATTAAGAATCAATACCACATATAGTAATTCCTGTTAATTCAGTTCAGATTTCAACAAAACTTAGTTAAAAGAGAAGGGAAAAATCATTTCATTTAACCACAGCATCTCAAGTTTTTATATAACAGACTTTTCAACAGTCCCTACCATTCCATTTGCATTTCGAATCCAACACACATCAATTTCAACCCAAAACTTACACCCAGGTAAATGACTAATAGGAGAACCATAATATGAACTTAAACATGTGACTTAACATCATTAAACTAACCAAAATGTATGGCAAAATTCATATTAAAATTGCGAGAAATCAGTGGTTATAAACATGTATCAGAAAATTGGGGAAAATAGAGATTAATGTATATAAACAAACTAATATGTGTAATTAGTGGTTGGTAAATATAAACACACTTGTGCACGTGTCTTAGGGTCCAATTTGTGTCCACCACACGCGACATAGATGTGTCCAATGGTCCAAATGCCAAGTCGGGTAAGTACAGTGCACTGAACAGACACAGTGAAGAGCACATGTTCACGTGTGTCGTGTACACGACACGACACGAACTAGGACACGTGCTCGTGTCAGTGGGTACGCCTAGGGTAGACCTAGGTCTGACATATCCTGAATCGTGTCCTCGTGTTGCCATGTCAGACTGAACAAGCCGTGTCAGTGAGAGAAAAACCAGTGCACAGTGTCAGTATAATTCCAAAGCGAGGCCTCGTGCGTGTCCGACACGAAACCATTGGACTCGAGACTCAAGGGGGAGACTGTTAGTCATTGCCCCTTGGTCTATGCCAAGTGGCACGAGTCCAAACTTCGTGTCCAACGAGCACACGCACTCGAGTAGCAGGGGACTCGCCCAGGACGCGCGCGCGCGGGTGCAAACACATGTGCACGAGTGTCAAATCGACACGACACGAACTCGATACAAGATCAGAGCAATGGAAACGTGTAAGCGACACAAAAATACATTTTTCTATTCAAAAAGTTTCACAAAAATAGAACGAAATATCTATTGAGGCATTTCGTCAAACACCTATAGCTATCAATGATACGTGTCTGATACAGACACGTATAGGACACGAAATTCTACAAATCCTATTCCTACAAGGTCAGGATACTTAGGGCTAGGCATCCATGCAATTAAAACCAAATTTTAATGGGTGGATTAGGATTTTACCTATGGTGTTCTCCAACACAAAAACTCTTTGAATGAGGATTCCCAAAAGCCACCAAACTCCTTCAAATTGATTGAAAACTGAGAACAACATATTCCAACAACAAGAAAACATCAATTAGAACCTATTGCAATTTGTTTGGATTAAAAAGGAGTTAAAATGGATTTTCTAGGGATTTTTGAAGTTGGAAAAATACCTCTTTCTAAACTTGCTCCTTCCTAAAGAGGCTAGCCCTAAATGGGGGAGAATACTTATAGGGGGTTCCCAATGGGTGTAGTGGCTGGACAATAAAGTTAGGGTTAGGGTTAGGCACTAGTTAATGGGCTTTGGGCCTCTATGGCTAGTTATTGATTTAAGGTTTAATCACAAGTCATGGCTTATGACTTAAAAATCTAACTTAAGTCAAATAACCATACCATGGGTCAACTCTAGTATAACTAGGGTTGCATAACCTAACCAAGTCCAAACTCAACTAGGGTTAGCTCCTAGGTTAGTCTACCATGGTCATTGCTAGTCAAAGTCAACCTAGTCAACCCTGATTCAAACAATTCCAAAATAAATTCTAAAAATTCCCATAAATTCAAATAAATTATAATAAATTCAAATAATCCCAGAAGTAGTTATAAGTTATAATCTAGAAACCAAGGGTATAGATCGAGTTTTATGTCAGTAAGTACATAGATAGATGAATAATAGAAATATATAAGGTTTTTATTAATTTCTAAATTATGTTTTTGATCTCAGTAACGTAAAATATAGGATCCTTGGACTTTGACTCAGCGATTGACCTGTATCCGCGACTCGGGACCACATGCAAGTGCACTTTCTGACTGCTTTCGATTCGTAGTAGTTTTCCATTTCATATTTATACATATGCTCTCTTGCTTGATGACACATTATCACATGGATTAGTATCCTGGATTTGTTTATGCTTCGTGATTGTCTTTTTACATGATTACCATACTTGCGACTTGATTCCATGAGTACTAGCTGGGCGGAGAAATATCTTAGTAGACATATGGACTACCCAGAAATATCTACAAAACATCTATTCGTGAATGATAGCAGCTGCACACGACACGTGCAGGGTGCCGGATTTACCCCTTAGCTGTTCACATGTCGAACGCGATATTTCAAAATACATAGATAGTTGTCTTTTACTTGTTTTTCTTGTTTTCTTCACCACATGCTATGACATCAGTTACTTCCTAGTTTTGTCTCACATATGCTATTTTCATAACTTGTGAATCCTTTTTTATTTTCGTATTGCCATTGATTTGTGTGCTTGTTCCATTCCTGACTGAAAACCAACATTTTTCAGGTTAGGCTGGCTTCGTTAGCATTGGGAGATTCTGGTGTATTTATAGGTTAAACCAAGAAATTAGATAGATATGATATCATTTTTATTAATTGTAGAACCTTGTACTTTTTTAAATATAAATGTTGCAAATGTTGTAATAAATTTAGAAATGTGAATGACCAATAAAGTTTATATTGAGCATTTATTTATTACGGGCTTGACAGCGTTCTACCATCGACTCTGCGGCGTAGGCTGGCTTGGACACGCACTCGTATCCTGAAAAGCGGGTGCGGGTCGTGACACCTAGCTAAGGGAATAATCCTATTTTGTATGCTTGTGTAGAACATGATAAGGAACTTGGAATAATACTTGAACCTTGTACCGCACGCCACGCTCGTGCCAACGCACAACTTATATTTTGAGTAGATTTACTTATGCTTTCAATAACGGACGATAGGCCTGTCATTTGAATCGTACCATAACTTGAGACATGAAACAATGCATGGTTTACTAAAATAAAGCAGGAAGACTATCGACATAGTCGTTCCGACTAGAGTATAGAAATATCTAAAGGTTTCGGGACCGATGGGTCGCCATGGCGGTTCCCACACAGGAAGCTGCATAATGAATGAATGTATGAACGAATGAATGAATGAACAAACGAACAAGTGAATGAATGCACAAGTGAATGATAGAACAAGTAAAAGAAATAAATAAAAAAATAAATGAAAGAAAGGAAAGAAGGATTAGCGACAGGTATGACAGGGACGTACAATGGGGCTCGCTACCCGCGCTGCACGGACGCCACCTCCAACCTAGTCGGTAATCGACTATGGCTCAAAGACAGCCCCTTAAGTTAATTATGACAAGACAATACAAAATGGTCACGGACAACTCGGTGCACGATGAAGAGAAGTGAATAAGAATTCCAAGGCAACGATCAACGACATCGTGGCAGAATCATGGCTTACGGACGGCTTGTGTGCAGGCTCGGGCACACAAAAGGCGTATGGCTGGGTATTGTATAACCTATCAGGGTGTACCAGCCATCACTCTTGATAGGTAGGAATACCATAAGTAAGATGTCCAAATGGCTTGCGGTGCCAGCGCCCGGTGCATATTGATGAAGTTGGCTCGATTGCGGCAATCTGCGCACGAGACCTTGCATTAAAATAGGTAATCTGACTAAGCTGAACATGCTAAGTTACTGACTGTAACATATCTGAACAACCTTTGAGTATAACACAAATTGACAAGTTAAGTAGCCTGAACAATTGAATAACTGAATGAACATTTAACAAAGCTTGATGATAACATACTTAACAACTCAATTACTTCGTCCACTTGAGGTAGAAACACGCCCTTGACACTTTTGAATACTTATGCAAATTTTGTTATGTCGTTACGTATGATAATGTTGGCTAACTTGGTCTAACTTGGATAGGAAAGATCGTACGGTAAGTATGGTAAGTTGCTCATGTTATTCGTATGCGACACTTGAATTCGATAACACGAGATAGGCTTTGAATGATATACCATAAAACTGATCCTAAGGCAGGATTAGTAAGACAATAACTGATAGATGGTGCACAAAAGTAAAATGAACGTGTTTGGTAATAAAAGTGAGTGGGCGAGCTAGCCTCCCACCAGTGCATAACAATGTACTGATAACTACATAGTCTGCTTGCAGGGTGCATGAGAACCTCGTCGAGTACGAAGACTTCCCTCGAGCGTACTAAGGTACGGACCTAACTTTGGTGCCTTGGAGCGTTGCAGAGGAAATGAAGCACCATATACAGGACCTAATATATTAGAACATCGCCATGAATCATTCCATCTTGTAAGCCCCTTAGCACGTCTTTTATGTTTCAGAGAGAGAGAGCTTGAGCGAATTATAATCTCGGCCTAGCTCCGCTTGTAATACTTCTTGAATATCAATGAAGACTATTGAGTTGTTTTAATTTGTGTTCATTTACTTTCTGTTACAAATGGGGTCACTCTGTGCGACTCTGTGGCCTAGCTTCAATCGGCCGTTTCTGGACTTGGCCTTGCACGAGCGCAACCTAGGCTTGTACGGCATCATACCTTTGCAAGGACGATCACTCCTCCGGAAGTGGGGCATGACACCAGACACCAAACAAATACTCTAGTGAGTAGAGCATCATTTGGCTAAAGCTGATCAGTCATCACCTCAAAGTGAGTTACTGACTTGTAGATGAACTGTCGTCTAACACCATAATGGTCGATGGCTTGTCTTTGGGTGGAAATGGAACCTCCTTCCACTCTATGGGATAGGGTTATTAATCCCTAACTTCAAAATATCGTCCTTCTGCTTAAAAACTTTGAACTGATTATGCAGAAGCTTTACCGCTTCAATGGTATCCCCTGATGCTTGGGAAGCAGTAGATTGGTTCGATGCGTTTGGAGGCGGGACTGAATGATAAGCACCACCACCAGCACCAGAATGACTTAGAGCCGGTATTGTGGCATTGTGTGGAGGTTGTACCCCCAGACCAGTATTGCCAGGAGTTGATGATATAATGTGTTTTTGGGTTGGAATCAGATTTACAACCGGTGGAACATCGTATTGTGCCATGATGTCACTACCACATTTCTAGTTTGAGGGTATTTTTGTCATTTTTGGGGTTATTTGAATTTATTAGAATTTATTTGAATTTATGGGAATTTTTAGAATTTATTTTGGAATTGTTTGAATAAAGTTTGACTAGGTTGACTTTGACTAGCTTTGACTTGGTAACCTAACCCTAGTTGAGTTTGGACTTGGTTAGACTATGAGACCCTAGGTTAAGTTAAGTTAACCATACTCCAGTTATTGAAATCAATTAGAAAATGGAGATAAGAATAGAAAGTTTTAGACACAAGTCATGACTTGTGATTGAACCATTGATTTATGACTAAACCTAACCCACTAGCCATTAGCCAACCTAACCCTAGACTAACTCACTTGGCCGGCCACATAAACCTAGTCCTAGGGATTCCCCCTTATAAATATTCTCCTAGAAATTAGGGCTAGCCTCTTTAGGAAAGAGCAAGTTTAGAAAGAGGTATTTTTCCAACTTCATAAATTCCTAGAAAATCCATTTTAACTCCTTTTTAATCCAAAAAAATTGCAATAGGTTCTAATTGATGTTTTCTTGCTGTTGGAATTTGTTTATCTCAGTTTCTTAGCAATTTGAAGGATTTTGGTGGCTTTTGAGAATCCTCATTCAAGGAGTTTTTGTGTTGGAGAACACTATAGGTAAATTCCTATTCCACTCATCAAAATTAGGTTTTAATAGCATAAATGCCTAGCCCTAAGTGTCCTGGTCCTGTAGGAATAGGTTTTGTAGATTTTCGTGTCTGGTACGTGTCCGTATCGGACACGTATCAGTGATGCGTGTAAGTGTTTGACGAAATGCCCAAATGGACATTTCGTTTTGTTTTTGTGAAACTATTTGAATGGAAAATTGTATTTTAGTATCTCTTACATGTTTCTAGTGTACTGAGTCTAAATCGAGTTCGTGTCGTGTCGCTTTGACACTCGTGCACACGTGATTGGACACGCGCGCGGCCTGGGCGCATCCCTTGCTACTAGGGGCTTCTGTAGGACACGACACAGGTTTGTTTGACACAAAACTTGGTGGACACGAGCGGGCATGCACTGACATCATGCCCCCAAAGTTTTATCGGGTCTCGTGCACGGGTTAGGGAGTAATCAGTCGTGCACGGGGATTACACTGTTCTGTGCACAATCGTTTTAAGCCACTGACACGGCCTTATATGTTGGACACAGGGACACGTCGACCCAAAACAGGGTGACACACACCTAGCTGGAAACTAGGCGAACCCACAGACACAAGCACGAGTTTTGGTTTGGGCTGTGTCAGGTGCACGACACGCGTGCACCTGTACACGATGCAGTGCCCGTTTGATGTGTCTGTGTGTACTGTTTGTGGTTTAATTGTTTGGACATGCCGTATCCGGCTGTGGTGGGACACAAACAGTATGTAGGACACATGTACACCCTATATTTTAATTACCAACCTTTTAATTTGCATTTTAGTGTGTTTTCAATAGGTATTTATCATTTACCCAATTTCTGAAAATAGTGTATTATATTCCTATATTTCCAATTTTGAAAAGTGACTTTTGGCAATCAATTAAACCTATCTAAATGTTGTTAATGTTTAGTTTTAGTCCCTAATACTATTCTCCTATGTGTAATCTAACCATAGTTAAATTTTGGGTTGATTTGGTTATGTATTGAACTTGGAATGGGATATTGAAGTTTCAATAAAACTGAAACTGTAATTCTGAACTGTTTTGTGTATTGGACTGATTTTTTTTCTTCCTAATTCCTAAGACTGACTGTTAGGGACTGTTTGTGAATACATGAATTGAATTCCTTCAATTTTCCTGCATTGTCCAGAAATGGACTGCCCCATTTCACCTTTGCACACACACACACATGTTTATGCATTCACTCACTGCACTCTCTCACACTCACTGTCCAGTTAACACACACACAAGCACTCTCTCTCACACACTGTTTTTACAGTTTACACACACACATGGACTCCCTTGACACATAGACACACACTCATGCTTTCTCACTCTCTTTATATTCATATGTAGGTATATTTTATATATGAATATGTGTATGTATGTGATATATGTATATATATGTATATCTATATATGTATATAATGTATTAAGTATATATGTGGATACATGTATGTAGGTATCATATATATGATAATATGTGGGTGTATTATCATATATGTATTATATATATGCATGTGTGATACACATATAGGTAGCCCTATGTAGATATATATATTTACTATAAAAACTCCATGTATAGGCCTAGGTGCAACTAGGTTGTGTGATGTTTGGTTTTGACCTTGTGTTGTATGGGTTGTATGGACTTGGTATGCTAGCATAGGCTAGTTTAGCCTAGTTTAGACTGGTATGGACTAGTTAGGCCTAGAATAGGCTATTTAGACTTGTTTGACCTAGTTTGACCATAGTTGACCTAGTTTGACTTCTAGGGTTGACCAGAGTTGACCCAGAGTTGACTTTAGCCTAGATTGATCTAGACTCATGTAGAGTGCATAGTAGAACTTCATTTTACCATTTTAGACTTGTTGTGACTTGTGCTGTTCTGATTAGGAGCCAGACACCTCTTATCGGACAGTACATTTCATCCGGACACTCAGATACCAGGCGAGTACATTCTCTGATCATTTCATATCCTGCTTAGAATTATATTCCTGCTTAAGATTACCTTACTTGATGCTGTCATGACATTATCACGGATTAGTACTATATGGATCTCTTCATGCGATGTTATCCCCCTCGGGAGCATCGGGTACATTGTGTCATGTGCGTTTCACTTTCATCATGTACTCCGGTGCTTTCACCATACATGTACACTCCTGTGAATCATGTACTCTCATGTTCACGGAGCCTTCATGTATACTATCACGTATACCCTTTCATGGCCCCCATGTGATAGCTTGTATAATAACATAACCTGCTTAGATCCTTGTGTATTGATTGGGGAACGGGAGAGTGCTAGTAGTCATGTGAACAAATTCCATAGTAGTGTAGATCGTGTGAAACTCTTTAGTGTAGATCATGTACTAATTTGTTCTGTTCACATGTGCTATCCTGTACTCTACATCACTAGCCACTATTGGTTCTCTATTTATAGTAGATATTTCTATTACAGTTCTCTCTCTCTGCTTACATACTGTATTTCTTTCAGATCCTGTATCTTACTCTACTGCATGTTTATATTTTCTAACCTGCTATGAACTGTTGAGATGTATTGTGCTCGCTCCTGTCCTGACTGGACCTGTTGAAAATATTACAGAGGACGAGGAGGAGGCCTGTGTGGATACCTTCTACGGGACAGCCCTAGACGACACTTGCGAGCTGGACTCTCAGGAGGACCCAGCTCTAGCTGAGGACATTACCCCCATTGCCTAGACTAGCTTAGTTAGGCCTATCTTCTTTATGTTGTCTTGAGACTGTAGTTAGACTTTATTTCTGTTTGGAGATTCTGAATTGTATATATTCTTTCATATTCAGTAGTTGAGATTAGTACTCTGGGTATTTGCTGGGATATTATCTTAGACTATTTTATCATCTGTATTTCCTTGAGTTCTATATCATATCGTGCTATCTCTTCCTTAGTTGTGATTGAGTTTATTTACTGCTATGTCACCCCCATCGGAGAGTATAAACTGTTTAGAGTTATATTGTTAGATGTTGTGACCTAGGACAGCGTTCTACCGCCGACACTGCGGCGTAGGCTGGACGTACCTACGTCTCGTGCCCTTACTCTAGGGTGCGGGTCGTGACACACGATCACCGCATGCATGTTTGCCATCATTTCGGCCATATTCTTTAGACTGAACTCCAGAGCGGCAATCCTTTGCTCCTGACTGTCGGAACTTGATGTATCTTGTTCCTCATTAGTGACATAGGCAGCCATTTCTTTGGCCACCAAATAAGAGCTGGTGGAAAAGATGGTCAGTTCAGAGCCTTCACTATTGGCATCAAACTCATGTAAAGAACCATCCCCAGCATAAAGAGCAGGAAGGCTCCCTTGATTGAGGAATTCTTGGTCAGACTCTAGAAGATTCCAATGACCGATTGTTTATTGGTCGAAAGAAAGATTCCTTTGATTTGTTTACAAAAACAAAAAAAAGTTTTCATACAAACTAAGAAAAGAAGGGTACAAGAGTACAATTAAATTCTGGAAAAGTACAACTATATAAATCTGATCAGAAGACGATCACTTTATTCCTTGGACGATACGATGTCGAAGAAAAAGCCTTTGGAGAATGCTGCAACAAGTGCTCAGGAGATTATAATCATTAGTGATACTTTGCAAGTGATTTAAAACTCTATTTATAGAGTTTTGAAATAACTGTTAAGTACTTATTCTAATTGTTGCAGACAGCCTATGGCGCACCATCCTTCTCTTGGCACGAACGGTTAGTTTAACTGCTTGGACGTGTGGCATGTTGTGTTTGATATGCACTTGGTCATGGACAGTGTCACCTTCACGTTCTTTGAGATTAGTAGCTTGTTTACCATGTAATCTAACTGGTTCAGGAAGATTTGATCAAGTGGCGCCGGCTGCTGAGTGGCGTTAGGCGCTATCTGTTGAGTAGCGCCAGGCACTAACTGTTTGTTTAGTGCTTCATTGTTTAATCAATAACGCTAATGTTCATCCTGCACAAACTACAGAAGGCACTGGATAGCTGTTTGCCATTAATGACGAACATGACATATCAGACAAAATCTTCTCGAGCGCCACGCGTTCGGGATTCGAACGGATTTTTCTCAATTGACGTGCTGTCAGTCATTATGATAACTGTTCAGCTTCTCCGAGAAGATAGCCACGTGGCAGGGGTTGGCGCCATCTGATATATGGCGCCATCTGATGGCCAGCGCCACTTGATGATTTAAATGTGTGCGCTTCTTATGAGTGGCGAAGGGTGTTAGGCATACTTTTTAGGTCTCTATAATTATTTGATGATATTATATATTTATTAGTCAAATCTAATTTTGATTTATTTATTTAAATTATGAAAGATTTGATCAATATTGGATTGCTAATCCTTTCCCACCTAGGAAACTCCACTCCGATATATAGGGAAGGCTTTCCTTTGTTTTCTCCATAAATTTCTTACATCACCATAGCCAATTTCCATCCACTATGATCATCGTGTTATGCATCGTGTTGTGTCTATACCAAATTCCTATGTCGTGTAGGACACGGCACAACATGCCATTGTGTCGGACAAACTTGACACACCCAAAAATTCCTAACCCTAACCTAGCCGCAGCCCATCTCCGGCCAATACAACCATCCCGGCCGCTGCTTCCCCAGCCACAGCTCCTCACTGCGACCACCACAGAATTCCCTCCTCTGCCACGACGATGTCGACCCTTTCTCCAATACCTGACTGCTACCACCTGTCACGGCTACCAATATCGTCCACTCTTACAGGCACCACCGTATCATACCAAAACTATCCCTACCAACACTTACTTGATCGTCGGCCACCCTCACCAAAACTCCACCGTCGAGCCTCATAGTGGTGAGCCGTTGCGGCATCCACTGCGTGCGTCACCACCGCCCATGCCAGTGCTGGCGAGCAGCCACCGCCGCTAGCGATGCCTCAGCCGTGTCCCACTGTTCCCGCCCTGCCGTCACCACCTGAACTGCCTTCGACACGCCATCGCCACTGATTTGTGCGCCACCACCACGGATCCAAGTGCCTTAACCGCCGCCGTGATCACGTTCCCAGAGATGCTCCTCCGTGTGCAACACCGCTCACAGAAAAACTCTTTTTTGACCAAAAACCCATCTCCGCCTCGACCTCCCCTCCGCGCGTCACCACCTTGCAGCCGGCATCCTCCGTCGGTCGGAGCTCGATCTCTCGATCCCGCTTTTCCTCTCTCTTCCCATCTCTTCACCCCTTTGATTCCGCTTTCCCTCCTCTCATGTTCCCCGCCGTTCCCTCCTCTTCTTCTCTCTACTTCTTCTCTCTTGTTCTTTGAATAAGAGAGCCCTCTCTCTTCCATTAGACTCTTCCTCTCCCCAAGTCATCATTCATTCTCTTGCATCTCTCTCTTCCTCTCTTCAATGCTTTCTCTCCTTCCGATATTTTTCTCCTTCCCAAGGATAACCCACTGCTGTCTTTGCTATTTGTTTTGTTTTAATTTATTTTTTTATTAGCTTTGTAGCAGATTATTTAGTGTATATATTTATGTGTAATTGTATATATATACACAAGTATAATAATTAGTATAATACTCTTAGGTCTCATTTAAGGTATATCTCTCTTTCTTTTCACATCTCAATTTTCTTTCCATGGCTCCTAGGTTGCTTGGTAGGGGTAAAAGACCAAGGAGAAGTATTGGTGAATCCTCTATTAATCCTAACCCAAACCCTCAACCTAATCCTCCACCACAACCTATTCCTCATCCTCCTCCTAACTCGGTGCACCCTCTTTTTAACCCATCTCCACCCATCAATGCCGACACATACGATGACCGTCTTTTTGTGTCCTTAGATGCGTCCAAAGCATGGTTCACCGACTTTCGTCATCGTCGTGTCTTTGCGGGACACCCTATTAAATTTATGGTGTTTTCCGATTTTCTTCCTAATTTTCGTGATTTATGTCTTGATGAGCTTGTTGCAACTCGTGAACCGATATATGTGAATGCCATACAAATGTTTTATTACAACATGACTTATGACCGCACACACATCTATTCACGTGTCACCGGTGTAGACATATCTTTTGATGATTTTGAGTTAGCCGACCTACTTGGTTTGCCCGACCCAAACACTTGGGAACGGCTTGATGATGCTCGGGACTTTGTTTTTCCCGGAGAGACCACGTTGGAGAGTTTCAAGGGTGATCTTTGTTCTCCAAATCCTTTCCCTCGAAAACTTATGGCTAAACATCTCAATAATCATTTTTATGAACTTCATCGAATTATCTTTTCTTCGGTCTTGCCAAAAGCTGGATCAACCGATAAAGTTACTTACTTTGAGATTACTGCTCTCTTCTTTCTTCACTTTTACGTCCCCTTCAACTTCCCTCGCACGATGATGGATTGGATGATTCGTGCTAGACCTAAACCAAAATCTTTGGTTTATTCCATGTATCTTCCTTTGATCTTTCGTGCCTTCCATATTCCATTGGATCAGTGTCAGTCCTTGCCCCCTCCTGCCTTTCTGACTAAGGCAAGGAGAACTGTTGCTGCTATCGCCTCTTCTGAGTCCGATGATGCTGAGGAGCCTGCATCTCCTGCTCCCTTTGCTGCTCCTGATTCACCTGCTTCCGAGTCCACTGCTATACTGGACTCTCTTCAGACTATGCTTCGCGATCGCTTCCGTTTGGAGGACGAGCGCTGGACCGAGATGGATGATCGCTGGACGCAGATGAACTACCGCACTACTCTGTAGATGAGTGCGCTCAGCAACTCCATCCACAACATTCAGTACTCCATAGCCTCCCATCCGACGATGCCGATTCCGATGATGTGTGATCCGTCTCGCGACGGTTATCGCATTGACGATTCGTGGGTTCGTCGCTGTCTTGATCCGACTTCAGCATTTGTGGATCCCCGTCGTACCAGTTCTGATGGTGCGGGGCCTTCTCATGCTCCTTGATGGATATGGCCATTTGTACTGCTACTGAAGATTAGGACTGTTTTTATTTTGGCACTATGTTTCTTTTTGCTCAGTTTGCTTATGTTTTTATGTCTTTAGAACTCTATTTGCTTTTAGCATGATTCTCTTTCATTATGTGGTTGGAAGTCTTTATTTCTATGTTTTTGATCTCCATTTTTGCTGATTATCAAAAGGGAAGATCTATTGATATTTGTCTTGATACTGTGACCATTGCTATATGTATTAGCACTATCAACTGTGTATCCATGGATATGTATATTTGGATGAGTATTTACAGGAAATATTAGTTTACGGGGGAGTACGATTGTTCAAGTACGGGAGAGCCATAATGTGTCCAGGTATGAATATTGGACATACAAATATTATGTTTTGTCAATTATCAAAATGGGAGAGATTATTGACCCAAACCGGATCACAGTCAACCTAATCTTGATAATTAACAAAACAAATATTTGTTATAGTCCAATTTGACACAACGGGCTCGAAATCAATCTACTCAGCTCATTGGCTCAAGATCACAGCTGCTTGGAGTGTGTACTATTTTG
>JANAVB010036018.1:4482157-4665843 GCA_029216955.1 Iris pallida
AATTTAATTAAAAGTTCCTTAATATCAATTATTAAGGACATATAAATATATAATGCACACCACCATATTGTTATACAAACATATATAAAATTAGAATTCAACAAAGAACAAACAAGCTTCTAAAAAAGCTTCTATACGAGCTCGTAAACGAGCCAGCTCGCGAGCTCATAAATGAGCCAGCTCATGACCTCAAACGAGTCGAGTACTTTTAAGCTTAAGTTTGGCTCGTTTATTAAACGAGCTCAAAAATAAAGCTTGAGCTCAATTTGTTTAATAAAAGAACCGAGCTCAAACGAGCTTTTATCGAGCCGAGCTTCTAGCAGCTTGTGAACGACTTAGCTCATATGCATCCCTAGGCCTGGGTATTTACTTTCGTGGCAAGGCGAACCTGTGCTAAGGGCCCACCTATACCTTTATCCTTTTGTTAGTTGGTCAAGGACTATAAATTAATTACTATGCAATTTTAAAATTGAAAATATACTTATACCAAGAAAATGATAACTATGAATGAGTCAATCCTTGTAACACATTAATACTTCCTTCAGGTGATCAAGAAAACTTAGTAAGAGTAGACTTTGAAAATAAAATTAATAAGTAGTCCAGTGCTTGTAACTCATGTGGAAAGCAACATGGACACCAGATGGAACCGTCAAGGTACGAGTTCTCCAACCGTAAGGACGTATAGGTGTGTGTCAGTTGTAATGAAAAAAATAAAAATAAGAAAACTAAATAGGGGATGGAAGAATCCCGACTTAAAGGTTTGTAAAATATGTTGTTAACTACATTAGAGAGGTCACGGATCCATATCTCACCAAAATAAAATAACAAACAAACTTTTCTCTTTCGAACATGGACCTTGATTTTAATGGACAGATATAAAATAATAAAATAATTAGTTTTCTAGATCATAAAATTTTGGATATCTACAATATTGCAACTCTGTTTGGATAATGGTTATTTTTCGAAAGTGTGAAAGTGGTGCAGCATGCTGAGTTACATTGCACTTCAGCAAGTGGCACGTTCCAAAATGTATTTGGATAGAGTTCTTTTTGTCCCCCGTAAATGAGGATGATGACTTTCAATGTTTGGATAGAAGTAACTATTGTTCATCTCCTCCTTAAAAAAAAACTAAAGTTAGTAATCCACGTGTCCAACCTCTCTACCGCTACTTTCTATCTAAAAAGCCATGTGTTCACATTAAAGAAAGGAATATTAGCTTTAAGGTCTCACATATACATAAATATTGGGGTTTTGTTCTCGAAATTGCCCGATGTCAGAGTTTGGATCTCGAAATCAATATTCACGTAGACTAATGAACAACAATTTCGAGCCCCAAATTCTAACTTCAGTTAATTTCTAGACCCAAACCCTAATATCCATATATATGTGAGACACTAAACTAAATAACCCAAAAAAAATTTAAAGTAGCAACAGCAGTAGCTTCAACATTACAACTCTCTATCTATCTCCCTCTCTCTCTCTTTCTCGCTTTCGACCTACTCCTCTACCAACAATACCGCCACCACCACCCCTGTCACGACCCGCACCCTAGTGTAAGGGCACGAGAAGTGGGTACGTCCAGCCTACGCCGCAGAGTCGATGGTAGAACGCTGTCCTGGGTTGCATACATCTAACAGTTAAAGGTACTTGCACAGTTTATACTCTCCGAATGGAGGAACAATATAAGATGTACAATCTCAATCACAACTAAGGAAGAAGTACGAATGATAGATAGATAGATAGATAGATAGATAGATAGATATGATCTGAAACTACAAACTGAAACATAAACAAGAGAGAGGTCTAAGTGTCTATGATAACATCTCCACAACATCCAGAATAACACAAGGTCCCAAATAATACAACTCCAGAACACAAAAACAAGAAGAAGGAAAATAACAGACTAAACTATCTACTCTAAGCAGTGGTGTCATCCTCGGCAGCTGCCTGAACCATAGGGTCCAGGTTGCAAGTGTCGTCTATGCCTGCTCCGTAGTAGGTGGTACAATACGCCTCATCCTCATCCTCTGTAATATTTTCAACAAGTCCAGTCAGGACGGGAGCGAGCACAATACATCTTAACGATTCATATCATGACAGGAATGTAAATCTAGCAATAGAATAAGATACATGAAATGCTGTAAAGAAATGTACATAAAGTAAGAGAGATAGTTGTAACTGGAAATATCTACTATAAGTAAGGAACTGTAAGTGACTAGTGAATCAGAGTACAAGACACACATGTGAATGGCTGGGAATGATTCATGATTACACTACGGAATTGATTCATGATTACGCTACTTGGGATTATTCATATGACTATTTCTACACCCCCCATCCCCAATCAATACACAAGGATCCATTCAAGTTATGTTAAGATTCATGATTACACTACTGACTCGTAATGAGTGATTCATGAATTAAAATGAAGAAGTTATGGATTGATGAAGAAAGGCCAATTCCTCTTTCTTGCCAATAGTTGATGTGATGTAAAAAGAGGCAAGAACTAGGAAGAGACATTAAATAGGGCGAAATCCCTAGGGGACGACCATGTATGGAAAGAATTAGGGTTAAGGTTGTGGCTATTGGGCTTTGGGCTAAGTTTCAATGCTAAATGAATCAATCTATAAGTCAAAAATCCATGCACCTAAATCACTTAATCTCTCTATGAAACTCGATTCAAAATAACTCAACTTGGGTTGACTTAAGTTAGACTAGGGTCCCACCATGCTAACCAAGTCACCATAGCTAAAGTCAACATCTAGGTTAGTCTCCATAGTCTCAACTAGCAAAAGTCAAAAATAATAATCATCAATCAAATAATTTACAAATAATTCCAAGAAACCAAAATGACCAAAATACCCCTAGGCCAAAAATGATAAATAAAACATCCTAATCACATGGTTAGGCTATAGGTCAAGTAGTCTCTAGGGTTTCACTGGCAAACTTCAAAATCACAAATTACCAATAAAATAGTTTTAAAATAATTAAAAATCACCAAAAATCATATCATAATTTAAATAATCATTATTAAAAGATTAAAATTACAAAATTTCAAAATTATCCTCATTTAAAAAACTGGGTGTTACAAGTCTACCCTCCTTAGAGAAATTTTGTCCTCGAAATTAAGAAGGTCGTAATTATGCAGGTCAACCCCCAACAATCAAGGTCAAAGCTTCTACCTACCAGTATCCTGGGTCAGCAAGTCCAATATGGGCAGTAGGCTAAAAATATGTCATATCCAGAATTTGGGTAGGCAGGTTGGGTCAAAAAGGTGTTCCCAATTCGAGTCGGAAAAGTAACTCCATGGGGTGAATCAAGATGGGGTCTTGTGTCGGAAAAGTCGTATGAAGCAAACGGAGCACAATATGCTGTGTCTGAGTGGAACACGAAGGTCATGAGTGTAGAGGGTCATGTATAGGTCATGCAAGGGAAGTTGGTTTTGAGAAAACAACTAGTCTTGTGCGCCTAAATTAAAAGTCACGGTAATGTGTATAATGTAATCAAAATTAAAGTGGAAATGATCAAATGTCCTAAATTAGACCGGAAGTTGTGTTGACAAAACAGTACAAGGGACAGGGTAAGTGGGACAGTCTAGGCCATAGGTGTTAGGCTGGGAAGATAAGGAAAACAATGAATTAAACAGGGCTGTAAGGGTTACCATTATAGGGTCAGAGCTACACTATCACTTTTAAGTCAAAAGGCCTATCACAATCATTATTTAATTAAGAGAAATTCATAACAAGGAAGTTATACAAAGGATTATACTAACAGTTAGAGCTACTCCTACTCCTACTCCTAAGTTAAATGATGAGAAAGCAAAACAAAACAAACGACACAAAAAAAAATTTAAAGACTGAAACGAAAAGTAGATATGATATGTCCAAAAAAAACTTAAGATAAAATCTGATAATCATATGTGTCCATCCAAAATCATGGTACTCTGAATCCTCGTCATACTAGTAAGCAGGGCTATAATAACCATAGAGTCCCAACTAATGTACACACTTCTAGAATAATGGTATTTAAATTTTTGCTCTCCAGCTAGCTTGGCTGCGGAAACCTTAAATTCCCACACCCGAGAAATATATCCAAAATCAGACTGTAGGTCCTTACCAAGTTGGCTAATGTGACTGTAAAAGACTAGATTCCATAACTGAGACGACCTAGCCCATATAATTTATCTTGGCAGAAAATTAAATCAACAATGAACACCAAGAATCAGATTCATCTATGAACAAGAACGATAAGCAAGATCTTTTGGAACTGAATTTCGAGATGGTTAAAATATGACAAGGGAGGAACGGAGTTGAGATGAACAGAACCTGCAATAAGCTCTCCTACTGCCTATGCACCCTCAGCTGCCATAGCGTAAGCTCGCCCTACTGGCCTCCTCCAGCCTGATGCTGCGTGAATCTCTGCTGCTGAGTCTGTAAGGGTAGTCCCTTCTGCTGGCTCACCGTAGCCCTCGCTCTTTCTTCCTGAGCTGAACGTGCCGAGAACATAGGGCACTCCTTCAGCTGATGGTCTGCTGCTCCACAGAGTAGGCATCTGCCTAGCCTCTTCCTGCATTCGCTCCATCCGTGCCCCGACTTTTTGCAGTAAGCACAACTGGTGGGATGCTGCTGGTAAGGTGTATGTCCCTGGCCCTGAAAGTACTGCTAAACAGGTGTCTGCTGCTGCTACTGAATCTGTTGTGGCTGGAACTGCTGCCCCTACTGATGCTGGTGCTGAAAGTGAAGCCTCTTGGCCTGGCCTCCACTGCTTCTGGTACCGTGAATGTCATGTCCCCTCTTGAGCAACTGTTGTCGCTGAGTTTTTATTATCTGCTGGAAGAAGGAGAACAACTGTACCACGTCCTCTGATCCTGACGGAGGCTGCTGCTGCTGAAGAATGTCCGGGAGGACTGGGGCAAGTCTCGAAATAGGAAGAGGTGCACACCCAAAGGCTGCAGATATCCCAGCCTGAGCTGCCATAACAGGAGCTACAGTCTCGGGGTCCTGCTGATCAGGACGAGAAGTGGCAGACCCCTCAGTAGTGTCCTCCTAATCGAGACGATGAGATCGTGTCTCCATAGCCATCCTGAAGACAGATCAAACGAGAGGGCAATCACTGAGAATGAAGCGATAACATCAAGGAAGGACGGTTTATTTTCAAGTGAAGACAATAATGCAGCAAAATTTTGGTAATAGGAATCAGATTAAGAGTTTTTTCTAATGTGATTACCTTCAAAAATATATCCTAATCCTACTGCAGGCTGTAGTGATACTCTAGTTCGAATACCACTACATAAACTCGACCTGCATGGGCCTCCACTAAAAACTTGTCACGACCCGCATCCTAGTGTAAGGGCACGAGAAGTGGGTACGTCCAGCCTACGCCACAGTGTCGGTGGTAGAACGCTGTCCTAGGTCGCATACATCTAACAGTTAAAGGTACTTGCACAATTTATACTCTCCGAATGGAGGAACAATATAAGATGTATAATATCAATCACAACTAAGGAAGAAGTACGAATGATAGATAGATAGAAAGATAGATAGATAGATAGATAGATAGATAGATAGATAGATAGATAGATAGATAGATAGATAGATAGATAGATAGATAGATAGATAGATAGATAGATAGATAGATAGATAGATAGATAGATATGATCTGAAACTACAAACTGAAACATAAACAAGAGAGATGTCTAAGTGTCTAAGATAACATCTCCACAACATCCAAAATAACACAAGGTCCCAAATAATACAACTCCATAACACAAAAACAAAAAGAAGGAAAATAATAGACTAAACTGTCTACTCTAAGCAGTGGTGTCATCCTCGACAGCTGCCTGAACCACGGTGTCCATGTTGCAAGTGTCGTCTATGCCTGCTCCGTAGTAGGTGGTACAACACACCTCATCCTCGTCCTCAGTAATATTTTTAACAGGTCCAGTTAGGATGGGAGCGAGCATAATACATCTCAACAGTTCATATCATGACAGGAATATAAATCTAGTAATAGAATAAGATATATAAAACGCTGTAAAGAAATGTACATGAAGTAAGAGAGATACTTGTAACTGGAAATATCTCCTATAAGTAAGGAACTATAAGTGACTAGTGAATCAGAGTACAAGATAGACATGTGAATGGCTGGGAATGATTCATAATTACACTACGGAATTAATTCATGATTACGCTACTTGGGATTATTCACCTGACTATTTCTACTCCTCAATCCCCAATCAATACACAAGGATCTATTCAAGTTATATTAAGATTCATGATTACACTACTGACTCGTAATGAGTGATTCATGAATTAAAATGAAGAAGTTATGGATTGATGAAGAAAGGCCAATACCTCTTTCTTGCCAATAGTTGATGTGATGTAAAAAGAGGCAAGAACTAGAAAGAGACATTAAATAGGGGGATCCCTAGGGGCCGGCCATGTATGGAAAGAATTAGGGTTAGGGTTGTGGCTATTGGGCTTTGGGCTAAGTTTTAATACTAAATGAATCAATCTATAAGTCAAAAATCCATGCACCTAAATCACTTAATCTCTATGAAACTTGATTCAAAATAACTCAACTTGGGTTGACTTAAGTTAGACTAGGGTCCCACCATGCTAACCAAGTCACCATAGCTAAAGTCAACATCAAGGTTAGTCTCCATAGTCTCAACTAGCAAAAGTCAAAAATAACAACCATCACTCAAACAATTTATAAATAATTCCAAGAAACCAATGTGACCAAAATGCCCCTAAGCCAAAAATGATAAATAAAACATCCTAATCACATGGTTTGGCACTAGGTCATGTAGTCTCTAGGGTTTCACTAGCAAACTCCAAAATCACAAATTACCAATAAAATAGTTTTAAAATAATTAAAAATCACCAAAAATCGTATCATTATATAAATAATCATTATTAAAAGATTAAAATTACAAAATTTCAAAATTACCTTCATTTAGAAAACTGGGTGTTATAACCTCCAAACCCCCACTCCACTACCATCGCCAACTCTCTTCCGATCCACTCCACCACCATCACCACTACCTCCATAGCCCTACTCTACCACCACCACCACTGTCGCCTCCTCCACATTCTCACTCTTTCCTACCACATCCTAGAAGTCAATGGCCCACCGTTGACTTTGAGGGGGTGCTTGTGTCGGTGGACAACCTCAAGGAGCCGGTGGGCGACGACTCCCACCATCGACTTCGAAGAGGGTGCTAGCATCGATGGACGATCTCGAGGAGCCGGTTGGCGACAAGGCCCGTCGTACACTTTGAGGAGAATGCTCGCTCCAGTAGAGGACCTGGAGGAGCCGGAGGTCACTTGCAGCACAACTCTACTGATTTTTTGTTGCAACTAAAAAAAAACTAAAAAAATACTTACCGCTCACTTTCAACGCACTACCAAAATAAGTCATATTAGGGATGAGATTAGCGACGCAAGCTAAAAATGTCGCTAATTTTGTTGTATTTAGCAACGTCGGATAAAAACGTTGTTGAATGTCACTATCACCGACTTTCAGCGACAGTATGCGACATTTATTGTTATTTAGAAAGCAAACGTCGCATGATCGTCGAAGAACGTCAATGTTTCTTTTATTCAGCAACGTTTAGCGACTCCACCACTTGAATGTCGCCAATGTTTAAGTCAACAGCGATGTTCAGCGTTGTCATTTATGGATGTCGCTAAAATGTTTCATATAGGGTTCTCGCCGATCGATTTTTTATTTTTTTACCCAAAATGACACAATACAGACACGCACACGCTGACACGACACACACACAAATACACTTTGACACAAGGACACACCCGCTAACCCTAACCCTATCTCCCTGTGTGTGTGTGTGTGTGTGTGTGTGTGTGTGTGTGTGTGTGTGTGTGTGTGTGTGGTAATAGAGGATAGGAATGAGAAGAAGAGCTCGGCCATTGGCCCTGTACAAGAATGGCATTAGCCACTGCTGTACAGTCAGAGAGGAGTGCACTGATAACTAGTATACTAGGAAGCAATAGGGTGTGTTATGTGTGTGTCCATAAATATAGGAAGGATACTGTGAATGAATGTAGGAATATATAGATGAGGGTGAGAGTGTAGCTAATCATTAGATAAATAGATAAGTAGATTGGTTGGATAGACTGGAAAGTAAGTGGTAGAGAAAGGAGCAGCAGGCTTTGAGCCCTGCATCAAAGATTAGGTGCAACAGCAACATGTAGACTGAAGGAGGCTATGCATTATTATAAGAGGAAAAGTAGTAGCTTCATGGCAGGTTAGTACGTAGCAGTCTTGGACTGCTTTGTTTATAAGAAAGCAAGAGCAACATAAGGTAGAGAGATAGGGGGTTCCTGTGAGGGTCTGGACCGGGAGCCTTGAAGAACAAGAGTTAGAGTAGATGTGTGTGTGTGTGTGTGTGTGTGTGTGTGTGTGCGTGTGTGTGCGCGCGTGCACGCACGTGCACTATATATATGATATTCATTTTGTTGCTGCCATCATTAGATATTTGAGGGACTTGAGTATCAATTCAGAAGTGAAACTAAAATCAAATTCAGTAGGAGAGGGAAAGTGTTGATTAGGGAGTTAGTGTGTGGAATGTCATGTGTTCTGAAGAACAGAATTGCAATGGACAGCAATGCAAATGCAGTGTCCCTATATGTGTGTGTGTGTCAAGAGTGATGAGAGAAAAGTGAGTTAGGGTAAAGTTTAAGGTATATGGTAAAGGGGTTTCACCCACACATCTTTAGATACATACCTACATATGCATGTAGTCCTAGGATAGTTCCTAGATTGTATAGAGTATCCTAGAAGGGTTGGTATGATTGGTATAGTGTCAAGACAAATGTCAAGATACTAGGTATGTGTTTGCCATAAAAAGTCAAAGACAGGTATTGCAGAATACTGAAATTGATTGCAAACTCGTTTGTACAAAAGAAAGCCTAGAAAGAAATCCTAGAAAACAATCTAAGTACAATTGTTTAGTTTTGATTCTGGAGGGTGACGGTGGAGGCTCGGGAAAGTGCTATCAACTCTGCCTTACTCCGTCGACTATCGGATGCAGTCTCTCGCTCTTGAATAAATTGCTTTTCTCTTGAAGGTTGCCAGTCTTTGCAGGGGTGTGGCACCCTGCTATTTATAATTGGATATATTTTGAGCCGCATAGACAGCTTGCGGCCATGTAGCTGATTAGCACGCAAAGACCCACTCTTGGGCTGCCATCTGTCGATTTGTTGGGATTTTGTTGCAGCAAATCTGAGTAGTTAAGGACTTGGTCAGATTGCCACGTGTCCTGTTGCGTATGGTTTTCTCAGTTTTCGATCATATGGGGTCGCATGAGACTCATATGGCCTGGATCACAGTTACTCTAGGCTGCATGAAGTTTAGAAACTTTGGGGCCGCATAAGCTGAGCCGTATGAGGTTCATGCGGCTTGGATGTTTCTCTTTTGGCCGCATGGAGGCACACGAACCCTGCTTTTGGGCGACGTCTCACGTCTTATCTTTCTGTTTAAAGTATCAGAACTGTCATATTTTGCCAAGACTTGTCAGCTTTATCAGTCGAACTGCTCCTCTTTGGGCGCATATTTTCTTTCTATAACTGTTTGTCGACGGGACGCATATGTCTTTGAACAGTCATGCGGCTTTCCTTCATACGGACCTGTTTGGCCCAAAGTACCTATGCGACAATTTGTAATCCGCATGAACCCCATATTTTTTATGCTTCTACAAGACCCCTTCAAAGTTTTCAAATTATAAATTTGGAATACTTTGAATAAGAAGCATGAAAATATGTCAAACCATAGGGAGTTTTCAACTTACAGGAAGTTGTTTTCGAGCTGCAAAGAGATCTTGAGTCGCAGAGAAATACTGAGCCGCAGGGAGGTCCTGAGTCGCAGAACAAATCTTGAGTCGCAGGGACGCTTCGAGCCGCAGAGAGTCTGCCAGCTGTCACTGGTTTAATTTTCCTAATCCGGTTGTGGATCTATTTTCGATATGAAGCCAACGGTTACTTGGGATAGAGTTCCCAAACGTCGACTTTATCTTTAATGATCTCAAAAACCGAAGAGACACTCGATGGTTATTAGGGATAAAGTCCCCAAACGTCGTCCCTATCCTTAATGATCTCGAGAAACGAAGAGTCTCTCTTCAGTAACTCTATAAATAGGAGTCGTTCAGAGAGAGATTTTCCTCTTTTACCTTCTCCTCCTTCGACTTTATCACGCTTTCTGTTATGGATTCGAAAGCTTCAAAGTCGACTGGTGCGGCGACCAAAGGAAAGAGACTTGCTTCTCCGTCGAGAGTGGCAGATAATCCTTCTATTCGTTCTGACGTGCAACCTTCTTTCAAGAGTAAGGATGGTGAGTAGACGATGACTGACATTTCAAATGGACATAGCACATATTTTTATGCACAGGTCTGTCATATACTGCCTCTGCTATAAGCCTGGTCATTGTATGCCCTATCTCGTCTGGAGCACATGTGTTCTGTACGATAGGGCCGCAGGAACTGAGCCGCATAACCGCTGCTTATTCGAACTTGAACCGCCTGAGCGCCTCAAGATGGATCTGTATGAACTTTCCATGATTAAGCCGCATAGATGCCTCATGAGCACTTTATGATCGGGCCATATGAATACTGTATGGCTGGGCCGCATGATTGTCTCGTGGCTGATCCGTACGAGTATCGGGCCGCATGAGTTTTTTATGACTGAGCCGCATTGAGCCGCGTGATAATGATTGGGCCGTATAAATGCTGCATAAGTACTTCATGAAGCCGGCCTCGTGATTTTGGTTTTATGAGTTCTGTTTTGGCTGGGCCGCATAACTGGCTAGGCCACATAACAGAGTTCTTTGTTTCCTTGGTGCTAAATCCCCTTTTTTCTTATTTTTTGTAAGGATCTGGCTAGCAAACTTCTTCAGAAACAGGGTCGGCGATGGAGTAAAAATACAATATTCTGGCGCCTACATCAGACAGCTCAAAACTCCTCATGCTTCGAAAGACTTTTTCCTACGCCTTTTTGGCATATACATCAAACAACTCAGGACTCTTCATGCTTCGGAAGAGTTTTTCCCACGTGGTAGGAAGAGCCTTTATACCTCGGAGAGTTGGACGGTGGTCAGGCGTCGTTATGAACGTCCTACCTTTACGGCTCTACAAGTAGGCGAAAGCACCATCAGGGACCATGTTTTGAAGGCATGGTCCCTTGGAGGAGGGGGGCTAAGGCATCCGCAATATGGAGGGGAGGATAGCATGCTATATTTACCCTCCTCCCGACAGTTCCTTGGAGATTCAACAGCTTTGTCTGCTTCTCAGCAGTAAAACATGACTTCCTTCGATGGCCACGAAACTGCTTGAAGACGAAGTGCTGTCAAACCCAACTACATATTGCCAGATTTTTCCTTTCTTTGCTGTCGATGTAGTCCTATGAATGTATCTGATCTTAAATAAGCAGAGTATGTTCACTCCATTCTATTTGTGGTATTTTGTGGTGCTTGTACTAGAGGGCCTAATACAGCATTTGTATTTGATAAAGGACATCCCACTAGGGGATTTTTGTGGACCTATTGCCCTTTTGTACATCTAAAAATACGAGCAAATAGATTTGAATGATATTTTATGGACCTCCTACTCTTTGGTACACCGATGGTGCGAGTAATAGATTAGAATAACTTTTGTGGACTTATTATCCACTACAACAAAAATACCTTTTAATGACGGCTAAAAAGCGTCATTAACTGCAAACCATGTCGCTTTTTTTCTATGTCCAAGCGTTATGAAATCGGGTGTTATAAATTTTTTTAAAAGCGTTATAGATAATTCATCCAAAACCGTCATTAATAGGTTGAATTTCTGCTACGTTTTATTTTCAAAACATTATGAATAGTTATGAAAAACCGCTGTATATGGTCGTTGTATCACATTTATAACGCTCTATACTGCATGTTATACATTCCAAACGCTGCTCAATTCAATTCTAAAACAACCACTTTGAACCATATTCACAACAAAGCATTGAAATGTAATATAAAGTACCATTCTCCATTTTATTGTCTCAAAATAGAGTATTTTAGCTACCATTCTACATTTCTCCATTTCATTATATACATCTTCTCAAAATATATAGAGTATCCAATATAGAGTACACTTTAGCTACATCAAAACTATCGACATCAAAAATCTCACAGATACTGTATCGAAGAAGCACACATATAACGCTTCAACTTGGCCACATGAAGACTGTCCATAGCACATGTACGTATAGTAAAACCCTAAAAAAGAAAGCAAAACCCTCACTTTTAGAGTCTGTCAATTATAGAGTCTGTGATTTATATCGAAAAACTGAGAGTATCAGAGTACTCTAATAAAAACCGAAACCGACAAATAAAGTAAAACATCTAGGCATGGCATAGTGGACGTAGTCCCAAAATCAACGATGCAGACATGCTAATGGAGATGTCATTCCCGAAATAGAAATACTCCCAACTAATATATACCCGCATGTGAATTATATCGAAAAGCTCCCAACAAAAACACCCACAGTACCAAGTTAAACCCATCATGCATAATAGATAGCTAACCAACAATTTTAATCCAAATAGCAAAACATCTCCTACAGCAAAGAAATCTTTCCCAACCCAACATGTATAATAGGGAAAACCTAAACCAACATCCCACAACAAGTATAGGAAGGAGACCCCAAGCAATAATTTATACAAGAAACCCAAACCAACAATGCATGCATCACAAATAATTCCAACAGCAGCTACGTAACCCGAAACTGAAAATGATTTAACAGCAAATAAAGAACCGAACATGATCTAAAGATCATTCCCGCTTCACAAACAAAGACAATCGTAGGATCGTCAAGCCAAAATCGAACCCAACACGTATCAGTCGATCGAAACCCTTTTATGTAGGGATCGAGATCCAACAACATCATCGACAAACAAAATAAACCTAAAAACTGAAATCAATCAAGAGTTTAGAATTTATACCCCAGAATTTGGTGTCGGAATCCGAAGGGAGCCTTCGGACTCGGCTCGCAGGCACGCACAGTGCTACGACAACAATAAAAAACGAAATGAGATATATAAGATGTCTCAGATAAGGATTAATCATCATCTGCTGTACTAGCGTGCCATAACACGTATAGGACACGTCCCGACTCGGAGCCAGTGTATCCGATATGATCTGCAACACTTTGGTTCATTTGGTCGAATGACTAACACCAAGAATATCAGAGTACTCTAATAAAAACCAAAATCGACAAATAAAGTAAAACATCCAGGCATGGCATAGTGGACGTTGTCCCAACATCAACGACGCATGCATGCTAATGGATATGTCAATCCCGAAATAGAAATACTCCCAACTAATATATACCCGCATGTGATTTATATCGAAAAGCTCCCAACAAAAACACCCACAGTACCAAGTTAAACCCATCATGCATAAAAGATACCCAACCAACAATTTTAATCCAAATAGCAAAACATCTCCTACAGCAAAGAAATCTTTTCCAACCCAACATATATAATAAGGAAAACCTAAACCAACATCCCACAGCAAGTATAGGAAGGAGAACCCAAGCAACAATTTATACAGGAAACCCAAACCAATAATGCATGCATCACAAATAATTCCAACAGCAGCTAGGTAACCCGAAACCAAAAATGATCCAACAGCAAGTAAAGAACCGAACATGATCTAAAGATCATTCGCGCTTCACAAACAAAGACAATCGTAGGATCGTCAAGCCAAAATCGAACCTAATACGTATCAGTCGATCGAAACCCTTTTTATGTAGGGATCGAGATCCAACAACATCATCGACAAACAAAATAAACCCAAAAACTGAAATCAATCAAGAGTTTAGAATTTATATCCCAGAATTTGGTATCGGAATCCGAAGGGAGCCTTCGTACTCGGCTCGCAGGCACGCACAATGCCTCGTCGGGTCACGGCTGCAACTGTGGAGAGGCTATATCATCGACACGAAGGTATCCTCACATCCGTGTCTAGTATCGACTCGTACAAACACGAGCGTATCTGCACCTAGAATGAAAAACCTAACAGTACCAACATAAAAACTACAACCAACGACAAGAAACAGAATGAGATATATAAGATGTCTCAGATAAGGATCAATCATCATCTGCTGTACTAGCATGCCATAACACGTATAGGACACGTCCCGACACGGAGCCAGTGTATCCGATACGATCTGCAACGCTTTGGTTCATTTGGTCGAACGACCACTATAACAGAAATACCATTTAATGACGGCTAAAAACCGTCATTAATGACAAACCATGACGGTTTTTTTTCTTCATCCAAGCGTTATAAAATCGGGTGTTATGAATGTTTTTCAAAGCGTTATAGATAAATTGACCGAAAACGTCATTAATAGTATGAATTTCTACTACGTTCTATTTTCAAACCGTTATAGATAGTCATGTAAAAACGTTATGAATAATTTAGTATGGTTGGGGTCAGGACATTTTGAAAGCGTTATGATTGGTCATTTGTATAACATTTATAACGCTCTATACTGCATGTTATACATTCCAAACCCTGCTCATTTCAATTCCAAACCCTGCTCATTTCAATTCGAAAACCACTTAATTTGAACCATATTCACAACAAAATATTGAAATGTAACATTAATCTGCATTTCATTGTCTCAAAATAGAACCACATTCCATTGTCTCAAAATAGGGTACATTCCATTGTCTTAAAATAGAGTACACTTTAGCTATCATTCCACATTTCTCAGGCCATATATATACATCTTCATAAAAATCTATAGATCAGTATCCATTATAGCTAGTACACTTTACATCAAAACTATCCACACATCCCACACCATAACATACAACTTCACATAAAGACCTGTGTCCACAGCACATGTACCCTGCAAAAGATAAAACAAGGATTAATAAATATGATATAATGATATAAGTCATGATTAAAAACACACATATATAAGATCACAATTCAACATATGTTGTGGGAAACTGTTGTGTGGAGTTTCTGTCAGATTCATCTTGTGTATATATAATGTAAGTACTATCAAAAAGATGTTGGCTTATAAGGCCTGAGGCTATTGCCTGCAGGTAGGGCAAGTGGCAGTAGGCTACATTAGCAGCAGGGCACTCATTCCCCCCCTTTTCCAGCTTGACCTGCTGTAGGGCAAGTGGCAGCAGGCCACAGGCCAAAGCAGTAGGCTATATTTCCAGTTCAAAAATGTTTTATATAAGAAATTCCAGGTAGGCTACATTTCCAACTGAACTGAGAATCAAGGAATCCAAGCTCACAGATAAAACTGAAGGTGAAACAACCAAAATGTTAACATAGATATCCTAAGAACAAGTCTCAGGTATACCAGACAGAGAATTATTCATATGCAACCATACATCAAAAACCCAAACCAAATCAATATGAGAATGTACAAGTGAAACCAAACCCAAATCAATATAGGTGAACTTAATACAAAACCAATAATCCTGAGATACAAGTAAAACCAATTGTTCAAGGTTCACAATATAAAACTGAACTTATGCTCAGTTTAAAACCTGAGAACATGGATATCCTGAGAACAAGTCTCAGGTATACCAGACAGAGAATTATTCATATGCAACCATACATCAAAAACCCAAACCAAATCAATATGAGAATGTACAAGTGAAACCAAACCCAAATCAATATAGGTGAACTAATACAAAACCAATAATCCTGAGATACAAGTAAAACCAATTGTTCAAGGTTCACAATATAAAACTGAACTTATGCTCAGTTTAAAACCTGAGAACATGGATATCCTGAGAACAAGTCTCAGGTATACCAGACAGAGAATTATTCATATGCAACCATACATCAAAAACCTAAACCAAATCAATATGAGAATGTACAAGTGAAACCAAACCCAAATCAATATAGGTGAACTTAATACAAAACCAATAATCCTGAGATACAAGTAAAACCAATTGTTCAAGGTTCACAATATAAAACTGAACTTATGCTCAGTTTAAAACCTGAGTTCAACTTGAAATCCAATTTCAAAACTCCCAAAATGGAGAACCAATTTAACATAATAAAAGCTGAGAATTACTCTCATGTATGAAATATAAAACCCATATCTGAACACCAAACTGATACTTGAAGTATCAACCGATATTTGAAGTATCAACTCACTGCATCAGAGAAACAAATTCGACAGCCAATAATATCCAAACCAACTTGAACCACTTGATCATACAAGAGATGCATAAACAGCACATAAAATATTTCCAGTTCCTTTATATAAGAAATTCCCAAATGATGTTTCAAAATCCACAACAAATCTACAAACTCCATAACCACAAATTGATGTTCGACAAACAGAACAGAGGGTAGGACTATCAGTCATAGTTTAGTGAGTGTCTTGAGTGTATTGTGTCCATGTGACAGTTGGGTGTCTCGTATCAGTAATGGAAATGAGTGAAATGAGTACCTTGACCCACATGTATCATCCATATGATTGGCAACGAATTCGATGAATTTGCATCGGACATCATCTATTTCTTCCTGCGTGTATGTTGATTTTCCAGCCAATGTTTTTAGCTAAAAAGTCAAAAAATAGTTATATTAGTTTGTATAATTTCAGAAAAGTAATTAAGAATTTAATTAATGAACAACTTACCTTTGACTCAATAGTAGGAGAGGGGTCTTCCATGAGATTCCGCAAATATTTCATAACAAAATATCCGCATTCATAACCTCCAGGTTGTTTCGGGACCTACATGAAGATATTATTTGTAAGAGAATATAATGTCCATGATTATAATAAGTCATATATTAGTTTGATTACCTTGGGTAATTTCCAAGTAGGACTTCTACTTGATCTTTTACCACCAATATATGCTGTGTTGAGGCCACTAGTAGAAAATAATTATATATACTAACATCAGAATATACACATTTATTAAAATATTAACAATAATAATAATAATTTCACTCACGTATTGAAAAACAACTTAATGTCTCCTCTCGGTTTAAAACACAGCGAGTCTAACCAGTAAACATTAAAGGTAGAGAGCTCAACAACAATTAGAATCCAATGCTTCCTACATTAAAGGGAACATGAATGGAATAAAGCAATTTGGTTATTGAATAGGAAAGAAAAATCTTGCTACTTGATTAAAACTCCTTACTCCTTGTAAATGAAGGGAATGAAGCAAATTTGGGTTTTCTTAGCCTCTTGGAGCCTTTCTCTAACCAGATTGCTTATTGCAGGCCCGGATGCATTACTCATAGCAGAAGGGTTGAACATTACCAAAAGCTTTCGAGAGTTTAGAAATTTATCAAGCAAAAACCTAAAGCCAAAAGAATAGTTGAATATGGTGTCAATCACAAAATATAAATTTCAAAATATAAATTTCATATTTCTTACCTCATATAGGCAACAACAGGATTCACATCTAGCCATGCCATCCTACATAACTCCTGCAGAACGATTTTAGAAAGATAACAATTTGGAGTAAAGGTTCCGAACATTCCTTCCAATGGTATTTTAAGATGAGGGTCGGTATCCTTAATGCTTTCTACCATCTCTCCAAAAGTGTCAATTAACTCCCTACCACAGCCAGCAACCTTCAAAGGTTGAACACTGTCAGATTAAATTGGAATTTTTTTCAACAATTTCATAAAAGATATTGACACTAGCATTAAATAATATTACCTGAAGACCACCAACAATAAACTCTTTGGGCCAAGCTACTAAAGACCCAATTGCATCTTGAACAACTTCCATTTCTCCATCAACTGGCACGGGAAGGCTCACAGTAGGTTGAAGGGCTTTCATAATTGAAACCCTGACATTATGTTCCCCTAATTCAACATTATGAATTTTCTCATTTGGTCCACATCCTTCAAAGACAATTCCCTCGGCCACAATATTTTCTTTTGTGCCCACTGCTAGCTTGCATTTGGTTCCCTAAATAAAATAAGAAACAGTTATTTCTCGATATAATTACTACATGTTATAATTAAGTTGTTGAATAAAGATTATGTATTGAATATATGTAATTACCATGCCAATGTCTGATGTAGGATATGTTATGAATTTTTGCTCGCTTAACTTTGTATTCTGTTTCATCTTTTCAAAGAAGATAGAAAAGCATGTTAGAATAAACATATTAGACAACCTTCTTAGGAGACATTAACTTTGTATTAACTAACTGTAATAATCATTACCTTAGAACCATATGATGGACTCTTGTTTCCAGGAGACTCGCGTTTCTTAGGAGACATTATATATTTCCTATTACCACTTCCTTTGGTATTGGAAGCAACCTTCTCAGAGGTTTGTGAAGCTACTTGGGCTTGAAATTCTTTGAGCATGGTCTCCAATTCTTGTCTCCGTCGACGCTCCTCTTCCAATTGGGACTTGAGTAGTTCATTTTGTTTTTTCATTCCCCGTTTTGGAAGCTTGAAATAGGTCGTTGGTGTCGGACCTAATCCCAAACCCCGAATACGTTCCGAATGCTCGGGAGTGCCCAACGCCAAGGTTAGAATGTCCGTAGCTCCATCGGTCACCAAACTCCCGTCTTCCTTTTGTTTGGTGTATTCCTCCTATAACAAGTACAAGGTTTTAGAAATATAAGCATGTTGATAAGCAGGATTCCTCTTAATAGACTGGACGATATATACTCACCACTTTCATAGCTACGTCCTTGGTCCCATCGTCAGTAAATGTACCGGCCTTAGTAACTCGTGCCTTTGTCCAAAAAAAACTTCTGTCATCTACATATTTTTCTCCCAACTGTCGTCGCTATTTTGAAAGAAAAAAACCATGTTATCAGAGACATTGCTCCACATGTAAATCATGTTAACTGATATACACATATGCATTACCAGCTCCTCTTTAAGACCGGCATATCCCTTCCTGCTTAAACGATGAGGAAACTTGGCCTTGGCTCTCCGTGCACTTTGCTCCTTGCTCATTTTCTTATGATTACAACACATGAAGGTAGAGAAGAAATAAGATATATATATAATAGGGACCTAGTCATCCTTGTTATGCATAAAAAAATAATTTTGACAAGTTAACCTTAAAACTTGCAGACAGCCTGCTTTTGACGAATTCCTCCCACACAGATTGTTTTAAGATCCCCGAGTACTTTGGTGGAGGGTGCTTGAGAAGCTCACGATTGCCCTCATTTGGATAAATCCAATGCTTGGTGAGTTGACCTTTGAATGCCCTCCAACTCCGAGCCATGGATGCTAACACAAAGGCTTGACTATTTGGATCCAAGTCAAATTTGGCCTACAACAGAAAATAAATATTCAGCATCTATACATGAGTGCATAACAGAGTGCATAACATGTAAAGCATTCCACTCTGAATACGTTCAGACCTGAATTCAAGCATTCAAAGGTACAGTGAATTCAAGTCTGAACTTAGTTCACTTATCTGAACTTATGTGCCGGCAATGCATATATGGTATGTAGATAGGTTTGGGTGTCTCAAATTGTATACATCCTAAGGAAAATCAGTAGACTGTCTCTGTAACACACATGGCATACAATCATAAATTCTCAGTAACACACATGTTGAGCCTACAAATCAATTTGAAACATGGCATACAAAGGAACATTCAAACTGAAATTCTCAGGGACACACATTATTTTTACCTGAATAGCAGTCCATAAGCTCTTTTTAACTGATTCTGGCACTTTATGCCAATTTGGATAAGTTATTTTTACTAAGGACTTTACTGTGACGCCGCAGTAAGTTGCTAAACTAATTTTTCCTTCACCAATTGGTTGCCCAACATCGTTATAAATAATCTTTATCCTCTCTTCATCATGTTTGATTTTGCTGACTTTTTTTGATTTTGATGCCCCTCTACCTTTTCTCCGGCTACAAGTTTGTTCCCCGGAATCCTCACATTGCTGTGTAGCCTGCAACAAATAAAATCTGAGATTGAACTAACAAAATAAAATGAGTCAAAATGTGCTTGCAACAAATAAAATCTGAGTATATGTTATGGTGTGGGATGTGTGGATAGTTTTGATGTAACAAAGTCTCAGTTTAGCACATTTTATGTTTCATGCTATGTGAAGTTGAACTTGTAAGCAATGGAATTAACACCCTTCCACACTTTATTTTCTAGAAATCATGGACACAGACCATATATATATACATCAAAACTATACATCAAAACTATCCATACATCCCACTTTAGCTATCATTCCACACTATAAAATGTGCTTGAAAACTGAGATTGAACTAACAAAGTCTGAGATTAAGAATAAAATGTGCTTGAAATAGCATGAAACATAAAATGTCTGAGATATAAGTAACAAAATCTGAGGTTTGATATAAGTAACATAAAATGTCTGAAACATAAAATACACCCATTCTCAGGTTTGATATAAGAAACATAAAATGTCTGAAACATAAAATACACCCATTCTCAAGAAGATTTGGACTGTGCAATCCAAGTTCCCTCGCAATCTTCACGTAAATAGGTCGAGGGTGATTCATCAACAACATCAAATGAGTCAAAATCCGGTACTTTATTGCAAGTTTCAACTGAATCAAAACAATCGATTCCCTCGTCGTCATTGTCTTCATCATAATAAGTCCTTTGCGGAGCCGATAAAACAATTGACCAATTTTCATCCAATTGATCAGGAACATAAAATACTTGCTTTACTTGAGAGGGCAAAACAAAAGAGTCAGACTTATGGCCAACTCTACCAAGCTCGACCAATGTAAAACCAAGTTCATCCACCTTAACACTATTCTTGCTGTCAAGCCAATCACACTTGAAGACGGGAATCTGGAAGGAGAAATAGTCAAGCAACCAAATCTCATTGATGACACCGTAAAATGTCATATCTGAGATGATGGGATTGTTGTCCTTTGTGCTAGCAACTTGAAAAGTCTTTGCCACTAGAGTCACTCTACTGTTTTGCTTGACTCGTACGTCGTCACGATCTTTCGTTTGATAGTGACACCCATTAATTACATAACCTGGGAACTTAGTCACGTGATGTCGAGGCCCTTGAGCTATCCATTTTAATTCATCAGAGACATTGCTAGTTGGGTCTTCTACCGCAGCATCAACCTGTCATTTGTTTTCCTAAGTTCAATATTTTATTTTCACTAATTAGAACATAAAATATAGTAGCTTGATCAATACCCTTGATCGTAACCAACTAATAAAGCTGCGATTGTGCTCATCTTCTAACCATTTTGCACTTTTCACTCTACGAGGGTGCAACTTTTTCAAGTAAGCCTCGTGCTCCCTATCAAGTCATAAGTAGAATTTTGTTAATTACAAAGTAAAACAAAAAAAAAGATGTGTTTGGTCCAAAGATAAAACTAAGTAAAGAGTAATATAGACATCCTTACTCGATATAAGGTTGAACATCATTTGTGTTGTGCAACACATAAAGATGTGCTTGGTCCAAAGATAAGCGGTCAACTTCACAGATATTTCCTTTTCCTATAGGTTTTTCCTCATTCTTCGTAGAAGGAACTCCAATGGCGGGTTGTTCTTCTAGATATTCTGAACAAAACTCAATGGCTTCCTCTGCGATATAGCATTGTGCAATACACCCTTCAGGACGATTCTTATTTCTCACATAACCCTTTATCACACCCATAAACCTATAATGAACAAATGATAAAGATAAAAATGATTACACAAACATCAATCATGTTACTACATAATGAAAATCAAAGTTCAGACTAGACCAAACCAACCTCTCTGGTGGGTACATCCATCGGAAGAAAACCGGACCACCAAGTTCGACCTCCCTGACAAGGTGCACCATTAGATGTACCATTATGTCAAAGAATGATGGTGGAAAATATTTTTCCAATAAGCATAATGTGATCACAAGATTATTTTGGATATCTTGTAATTTTTGTACATTCACGACTTTGGCACAAAGGGCATTAAAGAAGAAACATACTCGTATAATAGCACATCTCACATGCTTTGGCAACACACCACGTATTGCAACAGGAAGTAGTTAATGCATTAGAACATGACAATCATGGGATTTGAGACCATATAACTTTAGATCTTCCATTGAGACATTACATCTAAAATTCGAAGAGTAACCATCTGGGACCTTAAGGTCATGCAAAGTTTGACACACTATTCTTTTCTCTTGCCTCGATAAAGAATAACATGCAGCTGGAAGATAAATCCCATTTTTCTTATTATGAGGTGCCAATTCTTTCCTTAAGCCCATCTCTACAAGATCTTTGCGACTATTGATCCCATCTTTTGTTTTTCCAGGAATATTTAATAGGGTCCCAATGATACTATCGCAGACATTCTTCTCAATGTGCATGACATCCAAGTTATGTCTAATAGGAAGATATCTCCAATACTCTAGCTCAAAAAAAATGGATTTCTTCTTCCAACAACTTGTAACTTTGTCTTTTTGTACTTCTTTTTTCCTCTTCTTTGGTGTCAACTTCTTTTGCACTTCTGCTTCCTTCTTCTTCTTTGAAGTCTTCTTCTCTGATATCTTTTTCTGGAACATCTTCTTTTTCCCCCAAGAAACCGGAATCCCCGCAACCTTCATTAATATTTGTTCCCCACTTAATGGTTCAGGATGAGTTCCAAACTCTTTGTCACCATTAAATGCCTTTCTTTGTGATCGAAAAGAATGGTTTTGCGGCAAATACCTTCTGTGACCAGTATAAATATTCTTGTTGCAATGTTTCAATCTATCTGAATAAGTATTTTCGTTGCATATTGGACAAGCAAAATATCCTTTCACACAACAACCAGACAAGTTGCCATATGCAGGAAAATCGTTAACAGTCCATAACAATACAGTTCTCAATGTAAAAGATTCTTGCCGATAGGCGTCGTAAGTCACAACTCCATCCTTCCACAGCAACTGGAGATCCTCAATCAATGGTGCTAAGTAAACATCTATGTCATTTCTAGGTTGTTGGGGGCCTGATATCAACAATGTCAACAATGTGAACTTTCTCTTCATACACAACCAAGGTGGTAAATTATAAGTATTTAGCATTACAGGCCAACAACTGTACCTACTACTGAGTGAACTAAATGGATTAATCCCATCGACTGAAAGAGAGAGTCGAAGGTTTCTTGCTTCTGCTGCAAACTCTGGAAATTTATCATCAATTGTCTTCCACGTAGGTGAATCTGTGGGATGACGCAATTGGCCATCAACTTTCCTTCCGTCTACATGCCATGTCAAATTCTTTGATGTTTGTACCGATCGAAACCACCTTTTAAAGCGTAAAATAGGTGGAAAGTAACATAGAACTTTAGCTGGGATGCCCTTCTTTTGCTCTTCCTGACTTTGTTCAGACATATTCTTCTTTACCTTATATCTCGACGTTCCACACGTAGGACATGAGATTGCATTTTCATAATCTTTTCTATAGAGTATACAATCATTCGGACATGCATGTATTCTCTTATATCCTATTCCAAATATTGAGAAGCAACGCTTAGCCTCCCTAGTACTTACAGGCAATTCATTTTCTCCCGGAAGCATGTCGGCGAACAATGTCAACACATCTGAAAAGCTTTTATCACTCCAACCACTCTTGGCCTTGATACTAAAGAGCTTCACTATCGCAGATAGCTTCGTATACTTTTTACAACCATTATACAATGGTTTCTTAGCATCATCAAGCAATGAATTAAAGTTATCTTCATCATCTCCTTCAATGTCGTTCCTTTTTAATGCATGGAACATCTCTAGTGTATCTGCCACATCATTTAAAGTATCCATATCATAGTCCTTATAAATAGACGCACATGTATCCTCACACACTTCATTAGGATCAACTTCCCCATGCTATATCCATATAGTATACCTTGGATCGATACCAACTGTCGTCAAATAAAATTTTACATCTTCTAGACTCATACTATAGAGATTCTCGCACTCATTACATGGACATCTAACGAAGTCGAGATCATCTCCACTAGCTTTAACAAGCTCCATAAATTCATCAACTCCGGCTCTATATTCTTCCGATAATAGGTGCTTTGTCATCCATGATCTATTCCTCTGTGTAATAAAGCAAAATAACGATTAAGTGCTTTGTCATCCATGAGAGTGTGAGGATCAACATGAGGGGAACAATTTGTTCTCAGAATTTAGAATGAGGTGACAGTGAATATATGTATGTGTGAATCATGAGTGCTTGTGTGTGTGTCGAAGGGCTGAACAGTGTAGGCATGTGTGTGTTAGTGAGTGTGTGAGTGACAGAAAATGTGAGAGTGTGTGGGGAAACATGTGTGTAGGAAGGTATAAAGCAGGGTGAGGAAGTCTGTGTAAACAGCCTCAGGTATTAGAGTATATAACCCAGAATTCAGCCCAATACAGTTCTCAGGATTTGGGAAAAATGACAGCTCATATTAGGTTATGTATATCATGTGAGTGTGCAATAGCCCAATTCAAATTTCTTTATAACCTGTGTTCAATAGCCCAATTCAAATATATCATGTGAGTGTGAAATCCCTCGAACCTGAGATTAAAACATAGGGAGTGTTTGATTGTACCAAACCTTGAAGGGTCGGAGCACATGGATACAGTAGGAAATACCTTCAAGATTATCCTATCCCACATTAGGGGCAACCTAGTATCAGTGGGTACCTGGTTTAACACCAACTACATGGCTTGGTTTTGAATATCAGATATAAACAAGCCTTGGTACCTCTTGATGCAGGTAACCCGAGTCGTTGATAACTCGTTCAATATTGGAACAGAGAACTGTAGATAACAGTAGGTATCATAGGATATGCCAATACCCATATGGCATAGGCAGAGTGCCATGATCAACCTACCGGGTATTGGGGTCCAAGGGATTGCAGGAAACAATATCGAGTACTGGGATGTAGAGGTTGTACCAGGGATGCTCTGAGTCTATATGTAGGAAATTGTGCACTTCATTGCTTGATCATATTAGTTCTGTAGTTGAATTTTTTTCCCGAGACGACAATATGATTACCCTGAAGTTCAAGCTCAATGTAATTGTACGACTGACCTTGCATATATACAAAGTAGAACCTTATTCTTCTAGTGATATCATTGCTTCCAGATTTCAACTGATATCTCATTGATGTATTATGTCTATATACTTGTGTATCATGTGAGTGTCGATGAATTAAATGGGAAATCAGTGAACTAATTCTCAGGTTATGTGTTGTACTTGAATCCCAAAATCAGGTTTTATATGAGATGAATTCTGGAATCAACCATTATATGAATCATCTACATAACTACAAAAGAGGGTCAAATAAACCTAAAAAAAAAAGTTGGTCAACGCTCACATCCAACATGACCGATATCATTTAATCTAAAGATGTACAGTCAAACAATTGCATATATTGATGTCAAAGATCCATCCCACTCTCGATGCATGAGCAATGTGCACACTGTAAAAAATAAATTGTATTGCCTGGAGTATTTTAATCTAAAAAGAACAGGACTTGATTTAAAGACAATATGACATGGCACATACACAGACACGGTACCGATTTCTGCGTGACCTGGAGTAATTTCGAGTGTAAAAATGCCGTGTTCAACATGTGTCATACACGACGTTACAGGGACATTGATCTCTTTCTTGTCCATGATTTCTAGAAAATAGGGCAATTGAAAAGAACATGTCTCCATGAACCAAAACAAACCTTGCTACCCGAACGTGTCTCCATGAAGTTGAACTTGTAAGCAATGGAATTAACACCCTTCCACACTGCAAGAACCAACAAAGAAAGAAACAAGAAGATGAACCAATGCGCGGACGAAGAAAATGCATCACAAATTAGTAAAAAAAAGAAAATTCTTTCAAAGATTTCCAAACATGCATTCAAAGATATTTCAGCCATCTTTCGAAAACTAGGAAATAGAAACTAGGTCAAAATTAGGGCATTTTACTAAAATCAAGTCGAGGCATTAGGGCATTTTACTAAAATCAAATCGAGGCAGAAATTAGGGCACAAAATAAAAAAAAAATTAGGACAAACCTTGGGGAGTTGATCGGGCTGAGGGGAGTTGGGGCACGGCGAGAGGGGAGCGGGCTGAGGGGAGTTGATCGGGAGCGCCGGAGCGGGCTGAGAGTAGTTGATCGGGAGCGCCGGAGCGCCAGAGAGGGCGGAAGGGAGTTGGGGAGCGGCGGGAGAGAGAGAAGGAGAAAGAGAGTAAGTGCGGGAGAAGGGGGCTTTTCGACTTAAGTGCGGGAGTAAGTGCGGGAGAGTCGAAATTTCGACTTAAAATTTGTGTTTTTTCCATAACGCTCGTACCACTTAGAGACATTCAATAATGCTTTTATATATAACCGTCATAGATTACAGTCTGGCTGAAATTTAATGACGCTTCTTTATCAGCCGTCATTAAAACCCCATATCAAGCGTCATTAAAGGGTATTTTTGTTGTAGTGGACCATCACCAAGAGTATCAGAGTACTCTAATAAAAACCAAAACCGACAAATTAAGTAAAACATCTAGGCATGGCATAGTGGATGTAGTCCCAAAATCAATGATGCAGGCATGTTAATGGAGATATCATTCCCGAAATAGAAATACTCCCAACTAATATATACCCGCATGTGATTTATATAGAAAAGCTCCCAACAAAAATACCTACAGTACCAAGTTAAACCCATCATGCATAATAGATACCCAACCAACAATTTTAATCCAAATAGCAAAACATCTCCTACATCAAAGAAATCTTTCCCAACCAAACATGTATAATAAGGAAAACCTAAACCAACATCCCATAGGAAGTATAGGAAGGAGAACCCAAGCAACAATTTATACAAGAAACCCAAACCAACAATACATGCATCACAAATAATTCCAACAGCAGCTAGGTAACTCGAAAACGAAAATGATCCAACAGCAGGTAAAGAACCGAATATGATCTAAAGATATTCGCGCTTCACAAACAAAGATAATCGTAGGATCGTCAAGCCAAAATCGAACCCAACACGTATCAGTCGATCGAAACCCTTTTTATGTAGGGATCGAGATCCAACAACATTATCGACAAATAAAATAAACCCAAAAACTAAAATCAATCAAGAGTTTAGAATTTATACCCCATAATTTAGTGTTAGAATTCGAAGAGAGGCTTCGGACTCGGCTCGCAGGCACGCACAGCACCTCGCCGGGTCGCGACTGTGACTGTAGAGAGGCTTCGGACTCGGCTCCCCAAATGTAATTACACTCCCTTGAACAAGAACAAACAGAAAAAAATCAAAGAACCCTTTTAGGGAAAAAAAATCCAAATCAAAAATTAAGAACCCTAATTTTTAGGGAAAAAATTACACTCCCAACCAAATCTTTTTTTAGGAAAAAAATCCAAATCAAAATCACTCACTTAATCAAGAGAAGTCAACGATGATGCAGCCCTTTTCGGATCATCGCCGACGTGGACGGAGACGTCGGGAAATCCTAAAATTAATAACCCTAATTTTGGAGAGATGGATGCATGTATGGTTGTCAAAAATTAGGATATTTTTGAATTTAGGGCATAAAATAAGCAATGATCGAGATTTTAGGACAAACCGGTGGTGAAGGCTACGCCGGTGACAACCTTCCCTCTGCGGTGGAGTCTGTAACCGAGGGAAACGAGGAACGGGCTGAGGGAAGTTAGGGAGCGGGGAGCAGGCTGAGGGGAGTTGGGGAGCGGGGAGTGGGCTGAGGGGAGTTGGGGAGCGGGAGGAGAAGGAGAAGGAGAAAGAGAGAGGGTTTAAATTTTTTCTTAAGTGCGGAAGAATTGCGGGGGAGTCGAGGTTTAGACTTAAATTTTCGTGCTTCTTTTATAACGCTCGTATCACTGAAGCACTATCAATAACGTTTTTAATGTAAATCGTCATAGATTCTAGTCTTGCTGAATATTGATGACGTTTCTACATCAGCCGTCATGAAAACCACTTATCAAGCATCATTAATAGGTCTTTTTGTTGTAGTGACCCTTTTTGTGTACTGGCGATGCGAGTACGGATAATAAGTGGAGAGGAAACCAACATACTTACTCAGAGATAATGAGGACATAGTAAATATGGGTCAAAACAGAGCCTTCCTACTCAGAGATAATGAGGACATGGTAGGAGTAGGCATAATAGGTGTACAAAGAACAACTCAGAGGTGCTATTAACGTGGAAGTTCTATACACTGGGTGATTTGCTTGTGATGGACGGAAAAACAACTCAGAGGTAATATGGACATGGTTGTTTTTCTCTGTTGTGCACTGATAGTGCAAGTAATGGACCTATTACCCCTTTTGTGTACTGATAGTGCAAGTAATGGATTAGGATAAGCTTTATGGACCTATTACCCTTCTGCACACTGGTGGTACGGGTAACAGATTTTGAGACAAACTCTTGGAGGAGAAGAGCTATGACCAGGAGGTTCATAGATATGACCAAGTGATGAGATATGAATTCACTTAGAGTAGTCAGAGAGTAAGTTCAGTGGTACCCGAGGGTACATAACTCAACAATCTGGAAGATTTGAAGCCAGAGCGTAAGTTCATCGATACCAAAGGGTATATAACTCATGATCTGAGAGATAGTTGGAAGGTGTCATTTAGACATAGTATTTCTTGAGAAACTTGTCGTTGATGGGAATCATGAGCTGATGGAACTGGGATTCCCAGGACCCTTCCTTTGGTGTGCGTATTGATCGATAGAAAGTTGAACAGATCTAATACGTGTTCTAACACTTTATAGGCGGAAACTAGGGTTCACGAATTATACCTGCGGCAGAATGGAGACAAGTAATTCCTGGCAATCTCGAGCGGACGATCCCAAGATTCTGCATGTATTCTTTCCTCGAGTTGGACGTCGTGTGGGCGACGATCTCCCAACCTTTTCTTCTCCTTGGCAGCCCTCTTTTTCTCTTCTTACGTGAATCACGAATTTAGAGAAAATTTCAGATTTTTGATCAGTAATCTGGCGGCCAGAGAATAGAGGATATATATAGGCTACGGCAGGGACCATGAGGAGAAATTAGGGTTAGACCTCCTAACGGATCTGGATATCCCGTGTTCAGCCCGAACATACAATCCAGGCCCATTAACAATAGCTTGGTCCACTAATGAGCTATTGTTGCACTACCTCCCTAATCCCAAATTATGTTTGTGGGCTCCTTTTATTATATGCTCGTTTGGCTTCCCATGTTAAGATATCGTATGTCCGTCGATCAAATTAAGTTACTGACAACTATATTGATTCGACATCTTTTATCCTTAAGTAGTACCACTCAACTTTATTTATCATGTCGGATATAATCCACCTGCAGGGTTTATATGACAATCCTTATGAGCTCCTTAAGAGGATATCATCAACCCGATGTATCGGGACATGGATTCCATTTATAATCAACAGCCCATCATACATACAATATTATTACCCAATTCATAGAGGTTGTTGATCCATAATGAATCTCACTCTTTTATGAGTCAAAGTAATGCACACTGCATATACATGTCCGTTATTATATCCGGATTAAGAGCACAAGCATCTATAATAACAGAGGTGTTTGTTCTCTTATGTAGTCAGTACAAAGAGAACAACCTCAAGTGGTCCTGTTCAAACCTATAGTCAAGATAGACTAATACCAGATTACACTACAACCTTTCCAATAGATTGTCCAAGTCCATCTAGGTTGTGAACTATTTATATACTCCATAGGAAACTGATAATATGATCTTCTGTGTGAGACTACACACCATATTATCTACAATATAGAATATCAGACATTTGCATTAACACTTGCAACAAATACAATATGCAAACATTTGCCCATATAATTCTCATTCAAAATTTAAAGAAATAAGGTTACTACAAAAGTGATGCTTTTAGTATATAACCCTAACAATAAGTCTCCATTTTGTTTTGCGAGACGATACACGCCATTGGAGAATACGGTGTCGATGACGAACGAACCTTCCCACTTAGGCTGGAATTTGCCAGGGGTCTTGTGAGTCATGACCATTGGTCTACGAATGGCCAAGACAAGATCGCCAACTTAGAATATTCTCTGTTTGACTTTTTTGTTGAAAGCCTGACAGATGCGTGCATGGTAGAGCTCTATGCTTTGTTGAGCTTGTAAACGCTTCTTATCTAATGCTTCTAACTCTTGTAGCCGTCGGTGGTAGTTATCGTCCGCCGTTAACCGGTAGGGGAGGGCCACTAGAAGTAAGGGGATCTGAGTTTCCAATGGGAGGACTGCCTCGCTCCCGTAAACCAAGGAGAACGGTGTATTTCCTGTAGCCGTCCGAATTGTCGTCCGATACGCCCATAAGCACTCACCCAGCTTTTTATTCCAGTCGTGCTAGTTTACAGACACGAACTTTTTGAGGAGCTTGATTATGGTTTTGTTGAATGCTTCAGCCAGACCATTGGCCGAGGGGTTATATGCTGTCGAGGCCATATTCTGAATTCAATTCTTATCACAAAATCGATAGAAAGTGTGGCTTACGAACTGCGGACCATTGTCGTAGGTAATCCTCTGGGGCAGTCCAAAGCGGTAGATGACGTGATATTTTATGAAGCTAATCACGTTCGATGTCTTAACCTCTGCCAACGGAATAGCTTCTGCCTATTTGGAGAAGTAATCAGTGATTGCAAGTATGAACCGATGCCCTCTAGACGACGGCGGGGTGATTGGCCCAATGATGTTCATTCCCCATGCTTTGAATGGCCAAGAGGCCACTGTCGGGTACAAGAATTTAGACGGCAGATGTATGAAATCTGTATGGATCCGGCAAGTCTTGTACTTCTTTACATAATCAAATGCATCTGCGACCATTGTGGGCCAGTAATAATCCATCCGACGAAGATGATCTTGTAATTTCAGACCAGGTTGGTGAGCCCCACAAGTACCATCATGAGCTTCACGTAGGGCTTCTTTGGCTTCTGTATTTGACAGGCATCTCAGTAGTAGCCCATCGCAGGATCGTCGATATAACATTTTTGTCACCGTATCGTAGAAGAATCTGAGGGAGCGTCTTCTGATTGAGGTAGCTTCCTTCACATTCTCTGGCAGGATTCCATAGACTGCAAAGTCGATGAGCGGACGTCTCCATTCTTGTATGTCGTTGGTTATCTGGATGGAGTAACTCATACCCAGTCGAAGATTATTCCTGGGGCAGACCAGTTCATGGCTTATTATGTCGACTAGATGATGAGTGTTACTTGGGAGTGCCAAGGAAGCAGCGAGACCGGCCAGGGCATCGGCTTCGATATTTTAAAGCCTAGGAACGTGCTCTATAAAGAACCCTTCCAAGGTTGTAATGATGGCAATTGTTGTCTGATAATAGGGAATTAGGTCCTCGTTGCGAACCTCGTATTAACCCCGGATCTAGTTAACAACCAACTGTGAGTCACCATAAGCTTCCAGGTATCTGATCCCCACTTTTTTTGCGAGTTGGAGCCCAATGACTAGAGCGTTATATTCTGCTACGTTGTTCGAACAGGGTTCTGTCAGAGAATACGCCCGATTGACTACTACTCTGGAGGAAGAAATTAATACCATCCCGACTCCAGCGACGATATCTCATTGTAGCCCCGTTCTTGAAGCACCATCGAAGAACATTCGCCAAATGGTATCGTGCGAAGTTATGTTCGAGGCGACGACTTCATCAGGAATTTCTTCATAAATTTTGGCTGTTTCTGAGCCTGGATAGGCTGCTAAGAAGTCATCCAGGGCTTGACCTTTGATAGCCCTCTGCGGAACAAAGACCATGTCGTATATGGATAACAGTATCGCCCAGGTTGCTAGACGAGAACTGAGTGCGCCTGGCTTGGTCATGAGAACCCTGAGGGGATTAACTCGTAAAACAACATGGATGGTCTGCCCTGTCACATAGTGTCATATTTTCTGAATGGAAAATACTAAGGTAAGGCACTCCTTCTCCACGGCAGTGTACCTATATTTCGGTCCTACCATCATCCGGTTGAGATAGTAAATGGCTTGTTCATGTCTTGCGTCATTGTTCTGTGCTAGCAGAGCACCGAAGGAGTGTTCCATCGCCCGTACATAGAGCAGGAAGGGCTTTCCGGCGACCGGGCTACCAGAACTGGCGGATTCATCAGGTACTTCTTAATATCATAAAAGGCACGCTGACATTCCTCGTTCCATACAAAAGAGACACCTTTCCTCATGAATTGAGTGAAGGGTTGGCATCGCCCTGAGAGGTTAGATATAAACCTCCTGATATAGGCTAGTCTTCCCGGAAGGCCACGGAGTTCGCGGAGGTTCTTTAGTGGATTCATCTCCAGGATTGCTTTTGTTTTGTCGGGATCTATGTGAATGCCCCGGGAAGTAATGACAAAGCCCAAGAACTTTCCGCTGGACACCCCCAGAAAAGACTTGGTGGGATTCATCTTCAGGTTGTGTGTCTGCATAAGGTCGAACATTGTTCTCAAATTATGTAAATGGTCATTTTTGGTGTGGCTCTTGACGGCAATGTCGTCTACGTAACACTCCACCGTCTTGCACAAATAGCCTCTGAAGATGACACTCATGGTCCGTTGATATGTAGCTCCGGCATTCTTCAGGCCAAAGGGCATGACCATATAACAATATACGTCGATCAGCGTTCGAAATGATGTATGCTTCTCATCATCAGGAGCCATCTTGATTTGATTGCATCCTAAAAAGCTATCCATAAAGGACATGCGCTCGAAGCCACACGTATTATCGATCATTATGTCAGTGATCGGAAGAGGGAATTTATCCTTAGGGCATGCCGCATTCAGATTATGGAAATCGATGCAGATTTAGATTTTCCCATTCTTCTTGATGACTGGCACTATGTTGGCTACCCAGTCTGGGTGCTGCTCTTCACGGATGAAACCGCTAGCTATAAGATTGTTCACTTCCACTTCGATAGAATTCATGATGTCTGGACGAAGTCACCACTGTTGTTGCTTGACTGGTTTTGCGTCTGGATAAATATTGAGCTTATGGAGTTCAATCTCGGAGTTTAGCCCTGACATGTCTTCATAGCTCCAGACGAAGACGTCGATGTATTCTCTGACGAGTTGTAATAACAACTCCCGCTCATCGTCTGTCAGACTTTTACTGACGAAGATTGGCTTTAGAGAGCATTTATCGCCGAGGTTAACTTGTATAACCTCATCTTCAGTGGGAGGATCACGAAGTTCAAAGCGTTTCTTCCATTGTGCATCTAGTTGCTGGACCCACGGCTCCAACTCAACTGGTTCAAGTAGGTCTTCGTCTTCTTCTTCGATATCAGCGGATGTCATATTGGCAGATAATGTCTGTCTGAATATATCTCTAATACTATTATCGGAGTCATAAATGGGTGACTCGGATGAATGGGAGTGCCAATCGCAATCTTCGTCAGAACTTTCGGGCGTTGTCGGTGGAGTAACATACCCGAGGCCGCATCTAGATCTGTAATAATGATCCTGAGGTTTCTCTGTCGGTGTCGGCGGCTGTAGAGGCAATCGTCGACCACTGCCATAATTTAGACCCGGGGTAGCCTCCATGTCGTACCCCTGATTTTGCCTGAAGTACTTGGCTTGCGGACTATACAAGTAGAGCGGTAGTCTTCCAGCGTCGGATCCGAGGTCGGACTCTTGTGGCGTGAAAGATTGAGGACCTTCTTTTCGGCCAAAGATGATTGTGTGATCCCATCCTCTTCTGTCTGGGACCGGGAAGTAAGCGCCTTTTATGAGAGCAAGTCAATTTGGGGTATGGACAGTTGTCACTTGTGTGTGCAGGCTAACGTCTAGACAGTCCCGTACGGTATACGTTAGATTAGGCTTATCATACTCAGAGTAGTCTAACGGCAGCCTCTTATTAATGAAATAAGGGATTTTATCGACAAGGATTACATCATTAGGAGAGGGGCTATCCACCTGCGTAACCATATATTTGGCGAGTTCTTCGTCCTCCTTGGCTACCCCCTGCGAGCTTAGAGGTCGGGATGCTGTCTGGGCAGCTTGACCACCAGGGGTTCTGCTTGAGGTATTGATTGGTCTGAGAGTGTTGGATTGACACTTGGCTGTTGACTCGTCTTGGAAAGACGGATGACAATGGGCTCAGCAAGGGACTTGGTGTCTTCCGGTCGCCTTGGAGTAGATTTTGGTAATCGGATTACCATCGGTGTTGCAGAGGGCCTTGCATCTTCCTGTTGCCTTTGATTGGATTTCGGCAGTCGAATCATCATTGGCCCTACGACAGGTTTTGTCTCTTGACTGGATCTTGGGAGACGGATGACCATTGGTTCTAACTGTGTAGGTGAGGCAAGAGAACCGAGCACCTCTTTGTGCAAGGTTGCGACGAGGGGTGCGGCCTTGCCCGGTTTGTGAGCCTGGAGACAGATTCTCAAAGGTTCTTCTGGCCTGGTGATGGCTTCCAGCTCGTCCGTTATATGTTTTCTGGATTCTTTATATAGACAAGCCTCCGAAGAGTAATAAGATTCAACCCCTTTGAAGGGATCAATGTTGACAAATTCGATCTTCACGGAACCGTGTTACAGACATATTTGAAATACTGGTGAAGGGTGGATGGCACGATCATATAGTCATGTATCTACGGACGTCCCAGGAGGATGTTGTAGGAGGTGTCTGTGTCTATGACATAGCAGGTAACTTTCGGCTTCAGGTCACCAATCTGGCACTACAACCGGATCTTCCCAAGGGGATAGCTTTTCCCTGAATTAAAACTGCTAATGGTAGTGTTGGTTGCCGCTAGCCGATGCATAAGGATGCCCAGAAATTAGAGTAGGCTTTTCGGGATGATGCTTATTGACGAGCCAGGATCGATATGCATCCGATCCACCTTGATGTCGCCTATGTATCCAGTGTAGTACAACGGGCGATCATGCAAATTGGACTTGATCAACATGTCCTGTGGAGTAAATATGATGTTGGGCATTACGTCTGTGATATCGCCGTCCTGTAGATCTGCTGGTGGGTCTTCCCCTGAAGGCTTGACCTGAGCTAAGTAGGCATCGGCATTCTGGAGTGCTTCGCTTAATGCGACATGAAGATCCTTTGAGAGCCTTAGGAGCTCATATAGTGACAACTTAGCTGGCGTATTAGCCAATTGTGCTAATATGTCGAAGTTGTAAGGTCTCTCCAGTCCTTGAGGTATATCATTACGGAGTGGCCTGTCGAAGCGGGTCTTTCTTGTCTTGGACTTATCCGCCAGTGGAGGTTGAGATGGCCTTGGAACATCAGAGGGAGACAACGTTGTTGGCTGAGGATCTTCGGCTGGATTATCCCATGCGGGCTGGACTTGTGCTCCAGACTGGGTAATAACATCTGCAACTTCTTCAGCTTCAGCTGGAATTGTGTGGCAGGCTCTAGACTTCCTGCCCTTCTTCTTATTGGTATGAGATGACACCCCCTGGGTAACTTCGGGCACCAAGTCTAGATGCACCCACATGATCTCTCCTCGCGATGTGGTAAGAGGTACCAATCCAGATATTTGGCTCCGGACGGGTGGAAGATTAGTAACCTCCATCGTTGCTCGAGGGACAGGTATGACCCCGTCTGGAGTGCTTGTCGGAGGGAAATTGCCAAACTGAATAGATGCCATGTTCGCCGCCACGATAACCTCTTCAAAGTCTATCGACAGAGCTTTTGAGTCGATAAGACTCTGAATGTACCACTTCAATTGGAAGCAATCATGAGTGGCATGATAGACATAGCGGTAGAAATGACAGTATTTTGGATCCTCTGTTTCTGCTGCTCGGGGCTCACACCTTGGTGGAGGGAGCTAGATCCTACCCCATTGCAGGAGCATGTCGAAGATAGGTTTGACATGACTATCTTCAAATGAGTAGTTAATCTTGGGCCACGAACCTTCCGTCTATTTTTTGTTCGGGCTTCTGAGTCACATCAGTGACCATGGCCTATTTGCCCTTATTGTCCCGGTTAGTAGTGGCACCACTGTTGCTGTTACTGGAGGTGGGCCCAGGACGTCTGCCCTTATCTTCTCCACCTGGAATGTGTAATCCCAACTGCCGAGCCTTCTTTAATTTTGCCTCTGCATTGGTAGCACTTATAATGAAGGTTGTCTAATCCCTGAACTGATCGTCACCCATCCAGAGGCTAATTACAGGAAGCACCTTCTTCTGGCAGATTTTAATCAAGGAGCTCTCGGGATTGCCTTGGGGCAATCTTATTGCGGTTTGGCAGAACCATTCGATATAGTTCTTTGTGAGCTCCATCTCTCCCTGAACGACGTCCACGAGAGATGACATCGTCACATCATACCCCACTTCGTAGAATCTCTCCAAGAATATGTGCTTGAAGCCATCAAAAGAGTGAATGCAGTTGTCCGAAAGGTTGCTGTACCAGTCGAATGCGATCCCCTCCAATGCTTCGATGAATAGTCGCGTGAGGATGGCATCACTATGCGGAAAGTGGTCGATTGTGACTTCAAAGTAAGTCATGTACCGACTAGCAGAGGTCTTCATATCATAAGAATCGATATGGAATGGCTTGTACCGTGATAGAAAAGGCACATCTCTCCATGTAACGGGATATGGTTGCCGTATTCTGAGATCCCGAGAGGAGGCTCGGGTATTGAACATTGCCAGGACTTGTCAGCTTTATCAGTCAAACTGTTCCTCTTTGGCCGTATATTTTCTTTCTACAGCTGTTTGTCGACGGGCCGCATATGTCTTTGAACAGTCATGTAGCTTTCCTTCATGCGGACCTGTTTGGCCCAAAGTACCTATGCGGCAATTTGTAATCCGCATGAACCCCATATTTTTTATGCTTCTACAGTATGTAGGTAAGAGCTAGCTAGGTATCATTTACGGTTGATGCCATGAATCTCATGGCTTCCTCTACCAGAGCAAAATGTAAAACCAAACGTGAAGCAGAGCTTTATATTCAAAACATCAGAAGTAAAAAGATTTTAATTGGTGGTGGGATGAGCCATAATCCTTTGACGGAGAATCCTGGCTCGCCCCACCACCAATCCTTTGACGAAGAATCCTCCGTCAAAGGATTCTGGCTCGTCCTACCACCAATCAAAAACTTTTTACTTCTGATACCGATATTGTGAACCTTGGTAAATATTAATATTTTTAAACTTCTCTAGGCTTTGGTTGAGGTGTATATCATATGATGCGGAATAGGAGGCTGAGAGAGTCGAATGAGAAGAAGGGAAGTAGAGGGGGGCCAAAGAGGGGGCCTTCTTGTTAAATACGTGACGACACTCATTTAATACTCATGTGTCTATGTATCCATTTAGAATATACTCGAATAATATGTATCTGTCTTTACAGAATTATTGTCAAATGGATAAAAATTACTATCTCCGGCATCGTTTGTGGATGTAGAATCGTCATCTTGATGACATGTGTAGTGTGCGGGATGAATTTATAACAGGGGGTAGAGTAGTTCCAGCATTTCGCCAAGGCGTTCCCTCAGTACATGGACCGTACCAAAATTAAGTGTCCATGTGTGAGATGTCATAACATAACATATCATCCAGAAGTGGACGTGATATATCATTTGTATTCGAGAGGTTTTATGCCGAATTACTATCAGTGGACCTCACCCGGAGAACTTGTGCCTTTAGTATCGAAGTTGGAGCCTAATTTGCCGTATATGGATGTCCATGACCATGCTGGTTACGACGAAGGGTGGGTGAACATGGTTTTTGACGTTGTGGGACCTAGTTTCGATTCGGACAATCATGATACAGCTGAGGAGGCACCGAGTGCCGATGCTGTAAAGTTCATGGAGTTGTTGGAGAATGCAAGGACTCCTTTGTATCCTAGTTGTGAGGATCATTCACCTGGAGGTGGTTACAAGACTGCTAAGCATCAAGTCTAATTTTAGTATGTCTCAAGAATGCTACAATCGAATCATCGAGTTGATTATAGAGATCTTGCCGGTGGGTACAAAGTTACCTACAGACTTCTACCATCTAAAAGGATGGTGAGATCTCTCTGGATGGGATACGAGAAAATTGATGCACATCACAACGGGTGCATGTTGTACTACAAAGATGACAAGAATGAAGATGCGTGCAGATTTTGTGCTGCTGATCGCTACAAGGCAACAAGTTCAAGTAGGACTCCCGGTGCAAGGAAGCCGACCGATTCGATGCACTACTTGCCTTTGACACCGTGATTGCAAAGGTTGTTTATGGTGAAGGAGGCTGCCGAGAACATGAGTTGGCACAGGCGGGAACAGATCGATGGAGTTTTGAATCATCCATCCGATGGAGAAACATGGAAGCACTTTGATCGAGAGTATCCAAATTTTGCTTCTGATCCATATAATGTAAGATTAGGGCTATCCTCTGACGGTTTTACCCCGTTCAGACTTTTAGGTTCCCAATATTCGTGTTGGCCAGTGATTGTAACTCGGTATAACCTACCGTCATGGATGTGTATGAAGACTCCTTACATGTTTCTAACCGTTATCATTTCGGGTCCGAATAATCCGAAGAGGAAAATCGATGTGTACTTGCAGCCATTGATAGAAGAATTGAATCAGCTGTAGGAAGTAGGCGCCAACACGTATGATGTTTCCAGAAAGCATAACTTTCAGATAAGGGCCGCACTGATGTGGATGATGAACGACATTTCGACCTATTGAATGTTATCTGGATGGAGCACTTATGGTCGTCTCTCATGTTCGTATTGCATGGACCGCACAAAGGCTTTCCATTTGAAATACGGAGGAAAATCGTGTTTCTGCGATTGTCATCGACAATTTTTGCCGAAGGACCATCTATTCCAGAGGAACAGGAATGCTTTTCGTGCCGACGTTGTGGAGAAGGCCAATCCACCGCCAAGGTGGACCGGAGACACGATATGGAAGGAGGTCAAGGATTTTCCAAGTGCTATCGAAGAGCCTACAAAGGGATACAAGTGTGATAAATTTGGCCGCACTTATAATTGGACAAAAAGAAGTATAATCTGGGAGCACGAATCTGATCAGACATAACCTTGATGTCATGCATATCGAGAAGAATGTATTTAACAACATAAATAATAATGTGATGTACGTAAAGAAAAAGACGAAAGACAATCCCAAGCCCAGGTTGGACTTGGAAGATATATGCAGACATCCTGTGTTGCATTTGATAAAGGAAGGCAATGGGAAGTATAAGCAGCCTAAGGCAATTTTCTCTCTAGACAGGGAGGATAAAGGAAGACTTTGTAGGTGGATTCTGGGCCTAAAATTTCCTGACGGGTACGTGTCGAATTTAAGATGATGTTGTTGGTCCATTACCTAATGGTCACACCTGATTTTGATAATCAACGACAACTTACGTCGATACACAAAATATACGAACTACTACTAATGTTTCAGGTTGCTGCTATATTCTACTACATCTTTGAAAAACGTACTACAAGCATTCAAGTCATCATCCACAAGCTATTCAAATGGAATTCAGATCGAGTTATTTTACATTTTAATCTGTATTTTCTCTTTTATTGAGTCTAGGATAGTAAATGTAAAGTCGTTCGGAAAATTACTGGCTAAGGTTAATTCCAAGTCCACATATCCAAATAGCCTTCCTATTTTTCATTAATTCTACTATCCAAATAGCCCAAAATACCCATGCAAATTTAGACCCAAAAATCTAGTTCTAAACTGGCAGAACTCAGACAGAACTTAGGCCAAGTTCAGTCAACCCAAATTTGAATTTCAGTTACCTCCAAATCTGCATACAACAGTCGTTTGCGAGATATTCGCATCCGAACTTGCCTGAACTCTGCCCGAGTTCGGTTAGGAAAAACACTTATAAATAGAAGAGAATTTTTTATTTCTAATCACTCATTCACTCTTCTCTCTATCTATTCTTTAAAGTGTTTTTTAGAAAAAGAAAAGCTTTCACATTCCACCTATACATCTCTTAGCCAAAGCCAGTAAAGTTCTGTTCGATTTAGAGTCTTTGGTTTATAGAGTTGTAAAGAGGTTGCAAAAGTCAGAAAAACTCTCTGTTTTTGGAGTTGGTCGTGTGCTCGTCACCAAGCACGATGTGGTGAAGTCGGTCGTGCACTTGTCACCAAGCACGGTGTTATAAAGAGACTGCAAGCTCTCAATTAGCTTGCAAATAGTAGATTAACAGCAGAAAAGAGTACCTGCGACTGGATTAGTCCTCACAGAGGGAAACCAGTATACATCACAGTGTTCACTGAGTTGATTCTCTCTCTTGCTTATTGTATTTATTTATTGTCTCTTTATTTCTGCCATAGTTTATCTATCTAATTTTTAATTGGTGATTTTATTCCGCTGCACTCGCAATACTCTATTTACCCCCTCTAGAGGTGCTCAACGGTTCTACAATTGGTATCAGAGCAGGTTATATTCTAATATAACAACCCAAGAGAATGTCAGTCGTGAAATCTATATTCAACGGTGAAGGGCAATCCACAAAGAGATCTCCACTATTTAATGGAACCAACTACACTTATTAGAAAACAAGTATGAGTTTCTTTCTTAAATCTCTTGATTTTGATCTGTGGTCTATAGCTGTAGACGATTATAAGAAACCGCCTAGAATTCAAGTTGATGGCCACATGATAGATAAACCTCATGATAAGTACACGGATGGGGAAAAGATTAAAGCTAGTCTAGACACACGAGCCATCAATGTACTATTCTGTGCAATTAACAAAATCGAGTTCAATCGTGTTTCAACCTGTGCTACGTCCAATGAAATTTGGAAACTTCTTGAGATAACTCAAGAAGGTACTTCCCAGGTGAAGGAATCCAAAATCAGCAGACTTACACAGGAATATGAATCATTCAAGATAAAACCCGGTGAGTCAATTATACAGATATTTACTCGTTTCCTTGATATTACTAATCCTCTAGAATCTCTTAGTAAGGAATACAGCAATCATAAAAAGATCAGGAAGCTGCTACGGGCTCTAACCAAGAACTGGAACCCTAAGGCGACCGTGATTGTAGAAAAAAATGATCTCACCACCATGAGCTTGGAAACGCTGATGGGCAAACTGATAACTCATGAGCTAGACTTGTAAGACTTTGAAGAAGCAACTCCCAAAGAGAAATCTATAGCCTTCAAAGCTCAAGCCAAGAGAGCTGCACATGATGATTCAAACGAAGAATCCTCCAGTGGTGATGAGCAAGCCCTGTTGGTAAGAAATTTTAAGAAATTCTTGAAGTTTAAAAGGTCAAACAAAAAGAAGAAAGACGTCCACGAAAGCAATAAAGAAGAAACAATAGGCTTCGGATGCAAAAAAGTCAGGGCATATCAAGAAGGACTGTCCATTATCAAAGAAGGGCAGTCCGTATGACAGATCAAGATCTAGCAGAAAGGCTACAACAGGTCGGAAGTATGCAAACACAAGCATCTGGCGCGAAAGTGAGGCCAGTGAGTCAGAGGAAGAGGACAAACCCTGCAGCAATGCTAATGTCTGTCTTATGGCATTTGATAAGGTATCATCTAACCCTCTGTATGATAATTTTACTTTCGATGAATTAGAAAATGCCTTTAGTGAACTACTTGAAGAACACAGAAACGTGATAGACAAGTACAAGTAATCTCGCAAAGAGGTAAAGGCTTACACAACTGAAGTAGCTAGATTGTCTAAACTTCTTGAAGATATTAAAGAGACATCTACTACCAGTAACATGGATGAGATAGCCAAGCTTAAAGTAGACTATCATGAGGCTATCCTCACCATTAAAAAGAAAGAAACAGGCTATTCATGTGACATAGCCTAAGGTTAGTCCTAATGCTAAGCATACATCTAAGAGGATTAAACTACAGAAAGCACGTAGAAACACGTTAATCATAATCATGCTTTCACTTATAGGTTTTCAAAGAAATCATAAGTACATGTCAACACAAAAACAAAGAGCATGTTTTCAAATTTTACTTGCACGTACTGTGGTACTCACGAGCACATATTAAAGTATTGTCTAGCAAGAAAGCTTGTTGACAATCATACACTTGTTTGGTGACCTAAAACTAATCAGGACGGACCCTCCAAGAAATGGGTACCAAGGGATTCATCAACTCATTTTGTAGGCGGACAATCAACCCTCTCATTCTAGAAGCAAGTGGATCCTCGATAGAGGATGTTTGCGGCACATGACTGGTGATGTATCTTTGTTCGCTATGCTATCGATGAAAAGAGAAGGATATGTCTCCTTCGGAAATAATTTGAGAGGTGATATCATTGGAAACGGCACTGTTGCCAATCAAGATGAAAGCTGGCTATGACACATTGTCATGACCCGCACCCAGTGTAAGGGCACGAGAAGTGGGTACGTCCAGCCTACGCCACAATATTGGCAGTAGAATGCTGTCCTAGGTCACAACATCTAACAATATATAACTGTACCTGTATAATAATATACTCTCCAAAAAGGAGGACAACACAGAAAGTACAACTCAATCACAAAATTCTAAGATAGAAATTAAAAGATAGGATAAAAAGATAATCTCAACAGAGAACTACAACTGAAAGAAATATGTTTGGGTGTTTAAATAACACCAAAAATCCAATATCTGGAAATACATCAAGATAAGACAACTAAATAAAGATAACTAGTCTAGCAGTCTAACTAGACAATGGGCAAGTCCTCAGCAACTGCTGGATCCTCCTGAGGGTCCAAGTCATCGGTGTCATCTAAGCCAGCTCCATAATATGTGGGGCAGAACTCCTCCTCATCCTTTGTAATATTTTCAACAGGTCCAATCAGGACAGAAACGAATACATATCTCTCACACAATTCATATGAAGACAGAAAATGTAAAACATGTTATAGAATAAAGTACATGAAAACTGTAAGAATAAATATAAAGAGGAAGAGAGATTATGAGAACAAAATATATCTATATATGGTAAGAGAGAACTGTAAGTGACTAAGTGATTTAGAGTACAAGATAGTTATTTGAACGGCTTGAATTTGTACATGATTATACTACAGAGTTTGTACATGATTACACTACTTTAGAATTGTTCACATGACCTCTTCTACTCTCCCGTACCCCAATCAATACACAAGGATCTAGACAGGTTATGTTATTGTACATAAAAGTTTATACATGAAGCTTAAACAAAAGAGCACATGAGTATACATAAATAATAGAGTCCATGGTATACATGATGTTCATGAAAATCACATGACATGATGTATTCAATGCACCCGAGGGGGGTAACATCTCATGTAAAGATCCATATAGTACTAATCTGTGATAACATCGTGTCAGCATCAAGTAAATTAGTCTATAACAAGAATATAATTCCTAGCAAGTATGAAACGGTCAGAGAATGTACTCGCCTGATAATCTAAGCAGCTGATGAGAAAAGATGTCCGAACCGGAGTAACTGAGTCCTATTTAGAGCAATACAAGTTACTATGTGTTCAATATGAAATAAGAGAAATTTACAATGCATTCTAAATGATTCTAGGTCACTCTAGGTTAAAGTCAACTCTTGGTCAACTCTGGTCAACCATTCTAGTCAAACTAGGTCAAACCTAAGTCAATTAGTCAAATGTTCTAAGTTTAAGTCAAACTTAAGTTAACTAGTCCTTTTAAGTCCATTTGAGTCAATTCTAGGTCAAGTTTGACCCAAAGTTGACTTTGGTCAACTTGCTCAACTAGTTAGTCAAATCTTGCCTAACTAGGCCCATAGGTCAATTCTAAACTAACTCACTAACCATGGGCTAATATCCTATACTAATATCAAATATATATACACATTCAATTTAAAAATATATACCATAGGATATATATATATATATATATATATATATATATATATATATATATATATATATATATATATATATATATATATATATATATATATTTTTTTATTTATATATATATATATATATATATATATATATATATATAACATATATATATATAATATATATATATATATAAAGGGAAAGAGAAAAAGTAAAATAGGCATGTGTGTGTGTGATGGTGCTGGTGTGATGGGGACAGACCCCAACATGAGAAAATTCCCAGGAAAACATAGCCAAGGCAACCCAATACAACATAAGTATATATATATATATATATATATATATATATATATATATATATATATATATATATATAAGTATATATATATATATATTTTATATATATATATATATATATATATATATATATATATATATATATATATGGGAAACTAGTTATGTACATAGATATACATGAAATAAACATCTAACCTAAAAGCAAATTAACCTAGCAATCTGAAATCAAGCCCAAACTGGAAAAATACTAAACTATCATTTAAACAAAATACAATACAGCACCCAACACATGCAAAAACCCAATCAACAACTCAAACGTAAATACAAGAGGGGGTGTGTGTGCACAACCAGTATGTCAGCATGGAGGGGTCATTCGTGTCGTATACGTGTCCACGAAGTGTCCAAAACAGCGTGTTAGTGCGTATCTCATAAAATAATGAAACAGTGCTCATGCACGCGTGTCGAGCACCATAGGGACTCGTGTGTCCAACCACGTGTCTCATGCTTGTGCTAGGGGGTAGCTAGTGTGATAGGGTACGGCCCCAATAGGACACGACACACGCCACCACGTGTCCCGTGCTCATGTCCATGGGTAGCCTATGTATAGGTCTAGGTGTCAGACACCATGCCTAGAGTCTACGTGTCCGAGTTATGAGTTATGAGTGCGTGTTAAGACCGATTTTCGTACGTGTGCACGGTCAACCAAACCCGTACGGCTTTGATTTCTCCGTACACACTCCATGAAACCTCATAAAATTTTAGGAGCACGTGGATAGAGGTTGCCCCTACGTGTCCACCAAATTTTAGCCCAAACCGTATCGTGTCCATCGAGTTATGACACTCGAGCAGAAGGACATGCACGGGGGTCCCGTGCACATATCCCTGTGTCCGATTTAGACACGAAAATTGTGTCAAATCATGATCAGTCTTCACAGAACTTGATCCACATATAAACAGCAATTAATTCGTGAAATTAGTTTTGAGAAACATCAACGTTTAATTCTATGAAACATTTCATCGAACACGTGTTCCAATACACGGACACGCATCCGATACGCCTATCAAACGGACATAAAATCCTACCAAACTACATCTACAGGTCCAGGGTACCTAGATGCATGCATCTATGAAGAAAAATCAGGATCTAAAGGAGTTTAAAAGCGTTTACCAATTGAGAGTCGAAATCTCAAAGCAAAAAGCCTCCAAACGTCCGATTTTCTACGGTCCAAAGCTCCCGATTCCTTGCTAGCTAGCCTCTAGCGACATTTTCTCCTCCCAAGGATCGCAACGAAGCATATTTGGTGCAAATTGGATGAGAGATAGAGAAAGGGGGCTACTTTGAAGAAAATGGAATTCTAGGGTTTTGCAAAAGGCTTGGTGGTTACAAGAGATGAACAAATAGAGGGGGGTTGTTTGGCTGGCCATGGGCTGCTGCCAGAGTTAGGTTAGGGTTTAGCTATAGGCCACAACTCATCTTAAGTCCAATAGGAAGCCCTTTTAGCAAAAGCCCAAAAAGCTATATATTAAAGAGGCTAAAAATAAATTTAAAAGTTTTCTAATTAGGACTAAACATTAAATTCAAATCTAAAATCCCAATTAGGTCTCTAATCACATGGTTAGTCTATAATCATGGTTAGCTAAGGTTAAACCAACTACTAACACCAAAAGCACCAATTAAAATATAATAAAATAAACAAAAATTCCAAAAATCACACAATTACTAAAATACCCCTAACCTAGAAAAGTGGTAATGACACACATGAGGCTAGGACATGCAAATATGGATACTATCTCACGGCTAAGCACCAAAAAGTTGGTAAAAGGACTCCCTGAAATCACATACAAGAGAGACATGGTATGTGCAGACTATAAAAAAATAAAGCAACTAGGTCTACATTTAAATCCATCAACGCTTCACAGATCTAGCGACAGTGATGATAAGAAACACCTGCCGCCAAAGAAAGTCATGTGGATAGTCTGACAAAAAGATTCAAGATATTAAAATTCTCGATAGACCATCCAGAGACACTCTTCATAGGTGATGTATCAAGAGGTGTAAGTACACGTTCTTCTATTAGAAATACTGATATAGCAGCCAATGTAGCTTCTATATCACAAGTAGAACCTAAGACTGTAGCAGATGCTTTTGATGATGAATTTTGGATTGATGCCATGCAAGAGAAACTTAATTAATTTGAGAGAAACCAAGTTTGGGAACTCGTTCCTGAACCTATTGGTCAATCAATAATTGGTACCAAATGGATGTTTCAAAATAAATTAAGTGAGGATGGACAAGTTCTATGCAACAAAGCACATCTAGTAGCACAAGGTTATAATCAAGAAGAAGGTATTGATTATGACGAGACATATGCCCCTGTTACTAGACTAGAAGCTATCTGTATGTTTTGTGCATTTACATGTTTTTATGATTTCAAATTATTTCAAATGGATGTAAAAAGTCATTTTTAAACGGATATTTGAAAGAAAAAGATTTTGTGAAACAAACCCTTGGTTTTCAAGATTTTCAAAAACCTGATCACGTCTTCAAACATAAGAAAGCACTCTATGGACTCAAACAAGCACTTCGCGCTTGGTATGAATGCCTAAGTGCCTTATTACTTGAAAATGGTTTTTCAAAAGGAAGATTTGATACTACTTTATTTATGGCAATTTATGTGTAATTAATTAATAAATATTAAATTATTTTCTTCAAATTAATTCTAATTCATTATTTATGTTAAAAACTATCACACTATTTCCAATAACTGCCTTGAAACCCTAGAGGCCGAACCCTGTCAGAGTTCTGGCCGAACTCAAACCGAACTCGGTCTGGAGGATTTCAAACAGAAGCTGGACAGCCGAGCCCCCTTCTATTTAACCCTCTTTTACATCATCCTCTTCCTCACATCACCTCTAAAACCATACCGAAACCCTAATCCTAACCTCCAAGTTCTTCCAGCTCTTCAAGCCTTCAAACTTCGGATTTGGAGCTCTCTCGAGGTTCTCTTCCACTGTATACCTTCAATTTTGGTATATCTACCTTCTTTCTCTCCGTACTTACTTTTATATGGCTCCCAAGCAACCTATTTCTTCTCAAAAGAAGAGGAAGGTTGATGAAGGTTCGTCCTCGACCCCTCATGAGGCAGCCTCCTTTTCACTTCACACTCCTTCAAGACCCGATGGAGATTTCTTTGATGAATTTATTTTTGTGTCAAGAAGCTTCGGAATCTTGGTTCACGGACTTTCATAAAAGAAAAATCTGTCCGGGCGCTCCTATCAACTTTACGTTATTTTCTGATAACTCTTGTGTATTCACATACCATCATTTTCTAGAGTTAGTTCAATCTACTTTTTCCATTTATACCAACGCCATTCGCATGTTCTATTGTAATTTTTCGATCACAAAGGGCACAGTGAAATCAAAAGTTGGTGGATTCGACATCGAGTTTGATGCCGATGATTTAGCAATCATTCTCCACGAACCTAATAACGGGGAGGCACATGTCGAAATCACCTATGTTGAGTTTTTCGTGGGGACAACTTTTGATTCCTTCCGTGATTCTCTCTGTGAACCGAATCCTCGACCCCATGGCACTCTTTGCCCTAGATATATGAACAAGTACTTCTATGATCTCCATCGCATGGTGTTCTCCACTATCCTTCCTAAGAACACTGCCACAGATGAGATTTCCTAGTTGTTTCTTTTAGTCTTCCCCATTATCATCTTTACTTTCATGTTTCTTTTAGTCTTCCCAAGTCTATCATCTCCGCTATGGATCGTTGTCGCAAGACTTACTCGCGATGCCTTCTATACGCGATATACCTCCCTACCATCTTTCAATATTTTGAGGTCAGTCTTGAGGACTGTGCTGAGGATGCTGCTCCTGCCTATCTTCATGAGCATCATCGCCCAGCTCAGTATGCACAGGTTCTACCTCCTGTAGTCACTCCCACTTCCACTGATTCTCAGGCTACTCATCCTCCTGCTGGTGTTACTCTTGAGTCCCTTCAGACTCTCATGCTGGATCAGTTTCGTACTATGGATTTCCGTACTAACTTCAGCTCCAGGCCATCTCGAACACGGTTCATGATTGTCGTATAGCCTTGCTCACAACCCTAGAGGCCCAATTCATATGGTTCGTGATCCGACCCGGCTTATCTATCGCATTGATGACCGTGAGGCGCAGCGTTACTTTGACCCTGCGGCTGCTCGATATGACCCCAACCGATCTGCTGAGACCGGTCCTTCTGGTACTACTGGTGCTGCAGCTAATGATGATGATGATGAGGAAGATAGTTAAGGATTTGTTATTTCTTGTGATAGTTCAGTGACTTTGTTATGTTTGACTTTATTTTAGTTGGCATGTATTAGTGATAAATGTTTCTTTAAAGTATTATCAGTTATGACTTTTTTAGTTTCTTTTTCTGTTATGGGAAAGGAATAGAAAGTTATTCCTCATGTGATGTATGCAAAAAAATTAGTTTATACTAGTATTTCCATTATTTTATGTATGTCTTTTATTATGCTTTGTGGTTTAATACTGCTATACCATTTTGCTATTACAACAAAACGGGGGAGTAAGATTGATTAAGATTAAGTAAGATTGATTAAGATTGATAAAATTTAGTAAGATTGATTTAGATGAGATTCATTTAGATTTGATTCTTCTTGTATACAACTTACGATTTTTTACGATTTCTGATGATTATTTACTGTATTACTAATTTGGTTGGAAAGAATTTTGGTTTAGACTATACAGATACAAATTCAGCAGAATATTTTATTACAGGAGAGTAATAACACTTGACCGTACACTACGGGGGAGCATTGAGCATTGTACTGTACCATTTTTTGACGGACAAAAAGCTACTACCGTACCTACCGTACTCATCAAATCTACTTCCACTTCAAGATGAACTTTTCCTTAAGTATCAATCATATTTTTGTCATATTATCAAAATGGGGGAGATTGTTAGCACATTTAGCCATAGTCAAACCGATTTCGATAAGTATCTTAAAACTTCAATCTCGATATGAAAAGAAACGAAGAATGAAGATTGCGTCGTCTCTGAGATTTTTATATTTATTCTATATTTTGCTATTTTATTGAGTCTAGATTATTTGTGAATCGGGATCACTAGCAGTTAGAAGTATATCCTAAACCAAACCCATCTTGATTCATTCCTAAACCAAACCAAACAAATTCCTAATTTGATCCTAAACCAAACCAGATCTAAAAACCAAAACTGCCCTGGAATTCGGCTAACCGAACTCGGTCAGCAGAATTCACTCCTGGTCAGAAGCTTTACCTATTCTTGTGGATCTCTAACGTTTGAATTTTTGAACGTTAGGGTACCGAGTGCTGCCCGAACTCTGTCCTAAAAAAACCTATAAATAGAGAATAAATTTTTATTTCTAAACGCAGATTAAATCTTCATCTTCTCTATCTATTTTTAAAGTTTCTATTCCATTCCTAAAGCTTTAATCTTCAAATCTCCAAGTCAACTCTATTCTTCTAAGTGTTGTGGTTTTCGAGTAGGAGTTTTGAGTTATACAAGTTTGGCGTATAAAAGCTTTCTTCAGAAAGGTGTTGAAGTTTGTTCATGGGCTTCGGATAGAAAAACGACGGTGGTGAAGTTGGCATGTTCTTCGGAGCAAAACACGTGGCGCAATCTCTATTTCAAATAGTGGATTCAAACATCGGGTTGAGTACTCGAGACTGGACTAGTCCTCACAGAGGGAAACCAGTATAAACCTGCTGTCTTTGCGTATTGTTTTCTCGTCCTGATTTTACTGACTTACTTTCAATTTATATATATATATATATATATATATATATATATATATATATATATATATATATATATATATATATATATATATTGCTTCACCTGCTTAGAGTTAAATTTTTTAATTGCTAAATATTCTCTGCTGCACTCTATTCACCCCCTCTAGAGGTACCATTGTTCCTACACTTTCAACTACTGAGGCTGAGTATATCGTCGTAGGACGTTGTTGTGCTCAAATTTTGTGGATAAAGCAAACTCTAGAAGACTACAATCTGTACTACACGAAGGTTCCTATATATTGTGACAACACTAGGACGATCAACTTGACCAAGAACCCTGTCTGTCACTCACGTATAAAACACATAGAGATTCCTTATCACTTTTTACGTGATCACCAGCAACACGGGGATATTTGCTTAGAGTTTATTGACACAAATCATAAACTAGCAGATTTTTCACAAAACTACTGGCTGAAGACCGCTTCAACTGTCTGCGTCGTGAGTTAGACATACTTGAATTTTTCAGTTTCATGATACATTATGATTAATAAAACTCTTATAACTTATGACTTTGACATTTATTAATTGAAGTCATTTTTGGTACTAGCCGAAAGGGCCCTTCTCAAAAAGACGTAAAAGTCTAAGCGATACGGTGCCAAGTGTCTTCAGAATACCGCTAGCTGGGATCCAGCCCCTACACCTAACCCAAGGTGATGAAAATTATTAAATGAAGAAGTTGAAAGGTTATTAAGTATATCTATAATTCATTATGCATTAATGAAAAGTTAATACAATTAGGCCGAACTTGGACACAACTCGGACCGAGTTCGGACCGAATTCGGGCCGAGTTCGGTTGACGCTATTGCGGATTTCCAGAACAGAATAGCCGGCTCTAGCCTATATAACTCCTCCTTTCTTTTTCTTTTTCATCTCATCTCCTACCGAAAACTTCTTCTAAAAATCAAAAGTTGTTTTCATCTCCTCCATCCTTTCTCTTAAGGTATATCTTCCTTTTCTCTTGTTTTTCATGGCTCCTAAATCTCACAAGAGGAAGAAAGATGCATCCCAAGCTGGTTCATCCTCCTAGGAATATGAACCTACTAATGTTTTTAGTCCCCCTCGTCCAACTGATATAGAGGACTACGGTCATATTCTTTTTCCTGTGTCACGACCCACACCCTAGAGTAAGGGCACGAGACGTGGGTACGTCCAGCCTACGCCGCAGTGTCGGCGGTAGAACGCTGTCCTAGGTCACAACATCTAACAGTTGAAGGTAAAAACAGTTATACTCCCCGAATAGGGGTGACATAACAGAATATATCTCAATCACAGCTAAGGTAGAATAGGAATAAGATAGACTGATAATAGATGATAATATCCAGAAAGAAACATCACAGAGATACAACCAGAATTCTAAGTGTCTAAAATAAATACATATCTCAAAATCTAATACAGTAATCCAGAATAATAAAGACAGTCCTAGTCTAAGGGAGTGTCATCTACTGCTAGTGGATCCTGCTGCTGGTCCAAGTCCAGGCACTCGTCTAGTGTAGCACCGTAGTAGGGCAGAACGCCTCAGCCTCGTCCTCTTTAATATTTCAACAGGTCCAGTCAGGACAGGAGCGAGCACAGTACATCTCAACAAATCATAGCAGGTCAGGATATATAATCATGCTAGAGAGTAAGATACAAGAAAGTGAAGAATAATATGATAAACAGGAAAGACTGTAAATAAATAGCTACAGTATATAGAGAAATGATAGTGTCTAGTGATTCAGAGCACAAGATGGTTATATAAACGGCACGATGTTATACACGAGTAATCTACAGAGGTTGTACACGAGTAATCTACTAGATTGAATACATAACCACTTCTACTCCCCCGCCCCAATCAATACACAAGGATCTGGCTAAGTTATGTTATTGCGCACGAAGTATAATCGCACACGAGATCATGTGAATACATGAATATACACGATTTCACACGATTTGTACACGAATGTCACGAATACAAGGAGTACACGATGCTCACGATAAAGTACACGAACACGAACTATCCGATGTATCCGCTAAGGGGATAACATCGCCCAACAAGATCTATATAGTACTAATCCGTGTTTCCAACGTGTCAGCATCATGTAAAGTAATCTAAAGCAGGAAATATACTCCTAATGCAGGATATGAAATGATCAGAGAATGTACTCGCCTGCTAACTGAAAGTCCGAGATAAAAGTATTGTCCGAGGAGTGGTGTCTGGCTCCTATTTAGAGCAGTACAAGTCACAACAAGTCCAGAATAGAAATAAAATACACTACAAATGTGTTCTACATGAATCTAGGTCAATCTAGACCAAAGTCAACTCTTGGTCAACTCTGGTCAACCCTAGAAGTCAAACTAGGTCAACCAAGTCTAATCTAGGTCAACTAGTCTAATCTAGGTCTAGCAAGTTATTCTAGGTTTACTAGGCTATTCTAGGCAATACCATGTCAAGCCTACCAATACACATCTCTACATGCCATATATCTAGCCTATATCCTACTAGACACATCTACTAAGATATCCTCTATAGCTAATCAATACACATATTGGTATATGAATTACAATCTAAATAGAATATACCCATATTGGCTATCTACACATTACACCCATACAACCACCTATATGCATAATACATCAACATATAGTATTCCCCATACCCTATATATATCTAATAATATATATAGGCACACACATGATATATTATAAAGGATACATATATATACATATGTATAAGAGAGGGGAACTCAAGTGTACCAGTGTATGTGTGTGTGTGTGCTCAGAGTGTGAAAAACAGTGTGGCTAATTAGGATAAAACAGTGTGCAGGTAATGGACAGTTAAGGTGAACCACAATCCCATCCCTTTCCAGTTTAAACAGTGAAAGATAACAACATGAAATCTGGAATTTATTTGTGAATACAAAAGGAAAAACTGTGAAGGAAAACTATCATTTCTAAACCCAGGTTTTAAGAAGAACTCAACTTAGGCATTAATTCCTATTCAGTTACAGTAAAGGGTAGGAAGGAAATTAGTTTACAAAGTAAACAATATGGTTTAAAACCATTCTCAGGTTTTGAAAACTGGAAACATAATCCCATCTCAGGTTTTTGCATTACAGTGTATCACACAGTCAAAAGGAAAAAACTGGAAATTGATTCTCAGGTTTATACAATTCTCAGAATCTGACAGTTTAAGAAAGGAAATGAAATCAGTTTTCAATCAAAACAATACCCCAATTCCATTCTCAGTTAATAGTGTAATGAAGAGCTAAACTCAGGTTATTAGAAATTTAGGACTAACTCATGAACAATAGTCCAATCAACTTATTCTCAGGTTATCAAAGAACTGAAAACACAAACCAAATCTCAGGTTAATGTTGAACCTCAACACAGTTTAAAAACACACCATATCAGGTTTAAGAATGAAAGCATTGTAATCAATACAAGGAAAACTCAAGTTCTTGTCAAATAAAAGGAAAGGAAATCAATGTATAGTGTACATTCAGTTAAGGAAGTAAACCCAGGTTTTATCCTCATTCCCAGTTCAAGTAAACCCCAAAAATCAGTTCATAAATATATATCTCAGGTTCTATGGGAAACCATATCAGTTAATAAGAAAGAAAACATTGAATTCAATTATAAAGTAAAACTCAGGTTTGAACATTCAATTTCAGGTTTCCAAAACTGTTAGCTATAGTTCAGCATATTATACATGACCGTTGCATTGAAATCAACCATTTCCTAATTCCTCATTCCAAAGCCCAAAATCGAAATGTAAAACTTAGCTAACAAGAATGTAACATGCGGGAATCAAATATCAACTGAAAACATAACACAAAAGGGAATTAAACTGGTTTTGGGAAAACTGAAAAATCAGTATCAGTGAAAACCCAAACACATGCTCGAAACCATACACCTCATTGAAAACCAAGGTTAATCATGTAACAATTATAACAGAGGTTTAATCAACAAGTTTAGGATCTTAACTAGTAATTAAAACATAATTAAAAGCATTAAAAAACAATTTAAACACAAGAACACTAAATAGCACACTGGACCGTACAGTGTAACACACTTGCACAGGCTATCATGTGTCCGATACGACACGAGAGCTCCTGAAACTCTAGGGATCTCGTGTCAGTCATGGACACGACACACATGCCAATTTTCGAGGGTTGAAACCCCCTGTGCACAGAGAAAACGTGCACGAGTAGCAGGGAAAAAACCTGCCAGCGTGCACGCGCACGGGACCGCATGTCCACGCGCTTGTGTCGGCTCAACCTGACACGAAAACATGCTCAGTGTGCAAGAAATGCATAAGCGAGACTAAAATGGATTTTCCTATTCAAACACAATCACAAAAATCGAACGAATCGTCGAACACATTCCTATACACGTGGATACGTGTCCGATACGGACACGAAATGGGTCAAATTCTAGGGTTAGCCTATCCTACTGTTAGGTTACGGTTAGGACATCCTAGAATTGAATTTTAACAGAAATTAAATGAAATAGAAGGGATTATACCTATAGGTGAACAATGGGTTAAAATCCCCAAATGGAAAGAGTTTCACAAGCCACCAAACTTCCCTCAAATTGTGTTCTTCCTGCAAATACTCATCAACAACAGCAAGAACACTAATATTAGGTTCTATTGCAATTTGTTTGGAGAAATTTGGTGTAAAAATGGATTTTATAAGAATTTACAAAGATGGGGACTCACCTCTTCCAAATGGCAATAGTTTCCTAAAGAGGCAACCCTAATTTCAAGGTGATATAAATAGGGGGGATGACCATAGTGGCCGGCCAGAAATTTCTAGGGTTAGGGCTTGGTTCAAAGGGTGTGGGCCTATGGGCCATTAAGCCTATTAGTCATAAAATGACTTGTGATTTCACAAGCCATTCCTTAATCAATCTAGCTCCTAATTTCTCCAAATTAATTCCAATGAGCTAAACCTCACTAACTTAAGTCAACCTAGGTTTCATATCCTAATCACAAGGTCATAACCTAGGTTTGCCACTAGGTTAGTCTCCAAGGTCAACATAAGTCAAAGTCACTATAACACCAAAATCAATTATTCTAAAATTACTTAAAAATCACATTAATTATAAATAATAATAATAATTCAAATTAAATTCTAAAATTTTGAAAATGACCAAAATACCCTCAAGCTAGAGAAGTGGTAGTGACAAATCTACCCCCCTTAAAATAATTTCGTCCTCGAAATTTAAAGGCGAAACTAACTGCTAAGAAGGATAGAAAAGTATACCTCAAGGTCCAAAAAGATAGGGGTAACCGCTCGCGCATCTCATCCTCCCGCTCCCAGGTAGACTCTCCTGGAGAATGATGCCTCCATGCGACGCGTACCAAGGGTATCACCTGGTTCCTCAATACCTTCTCCCGGCGATCCAAAACCTTCACAGGCTGCTCTGGATAACTGAGAGTAGGTCCAACCTCTATCTCCGAGTGATCGAGCACATGGCTAGGGTCAGCCACGTACCATCTCAAATGTGATACGTGGAATATGTTGTGGACTCCCACTAGTGCAGGTGGCAAGTCTAGCCTGTATGCCACGTCACCGACTCTCCCGCTGATAACGAAAGGGCCGATGAAGCGCGGGCTAAGCTTCCCACCTCCACCAAAACGTATCGTACCACGAGTCGGAGATATCCGCAGAAAAATTATGTCTCCAACCTAATCACAAGCAAGGTCTCAAGTTACTAAAAATCAAACATGATCAATCAAACAAAACAAAACAAAATACAACCTACTTCTAATCCTATCTCTAAATATGTACCTCAAACTCCAGCGGCCTCCGGTGGCTATCGGCCTAGTGCCGATGTCTGTCCTGCGCCAAGCGAAGTCTGTCCCTGATGTGCTTCACCTTCTCGGCTGCGTCAACAACCATCTCTGGTCCCAGTAAAGCTCGCTCTCCAACATCATCCCAAGATAAGGGTGTACGACACCTATGCCCGTACAGAGCCTCAAACGGTAACATCTCAATGCTGGCCTGATAACTGTTGTTGTAAGCAAACTCCACCAAATGCAGGTGATCCTCCCAGGAACCTCCAAAATCCAGGACGCACGTCCGCAGCATATCCTCAAGGGTCTGAATAGTCCTCTCTGACTGTTCGTCCGTCTGGGGGTGGTATGCGGTACTAAACTTGAGCTGAGTGCCCAAGCTAGTCTGCAGACTCCTCCAAAAATGGGAAGTAAAGTGACTATCCCGATCTGAGACTATTCTGACGGGAACTCCGTGAATCCTGACTATCTGTCTCATATACAACTCTACGAGCCTCTCTGTAGACGTATCCACCTTGAATGGCAAAAAGTGGGCTGATTTGGTCAACCTGTCAATGATGACCCAAATCGCATCTTTCCCTCCTGGCGTACGCGGCAATCCCGATACAAAATCCATGGTAATATGTTCCCACTTCCACTCTGGAATGGGCAACGGCTGCAACAATCCTCCGGGCCTCTGCCTCTCTACCTTGACCTGCTGACAGATCAAGCATCTAGCTACGAAGTAGGACACCTCCCTCTTCATCCCGTACCACCAGACATGCTCTCATAGATCCCTGTACATCTTGTTGGCACCAGGATGTATAGAGTACTGCGATCTGTGAGCCTCCTGCATAATCTGCTCTCTGAGCTCCCCGCTGGGCACACATAATCGAAAACCGTGCCTCAGGACACCATCCTCTATAAGTGAGAACTCAACATCCTCCACTCCTGCACTGATCTGCTCTCGGATACACCGCAGAGCCACATCATCGAACTGTGTCGCCTTGATCCTGTCTATCAAGTCTGACTGTATCTGAAGGCCCCATAACTGCATCTGTACCCCTGGCACAATCACCTCTACCCCAAGGCTCTCCAAGTCTGCAAGCAGGTACCGATCCATAGTCAAACACATGGCTGTCTGATACCTAATCAAGGCATCGGCAACCATGTTGGCCTTCGCTGGGTGATACTGAAGTGCGATGTCAAAGTCCTTCATCAACTCAAGCCACCTGCGCTGCCTCATGTTGAGCTCTTTCTGTGTAAACACATACTTCAGGCTCTTGTGATCTGTGAAAATCTCCACCCTCTCGCCATACAGATAGTGCTTCCACAACTTCAAAGCAAAAATTACCGCCGCCAGCTCCAGGTCATGGGTAGGGTAGTTCTTCTCATGGGGACGCAATTACCTGGAAGCATAGGCAATCACCTTCCCATGCTGCTGCAAGACACAACCCAGCCCCTTCCCTGAAGCATCACTATAAATAGTAAATCGATCTGATCCTGAAGGCAATGTCAGAATCGGAGCTGTCGTAAGCTGCTTCTTCAACTCATCAAAAGCTGCCTGACAATCCTCTGACTAAACAAACTCAGTATCCTTCTGGGTCAACCGTGTCAACGGCTCTGCAACCCGGAAGAAATCCTGCACAAATCTCCTATAATATCCTGCCAGCCCCAGGAAACTCCTGATCTCTGCCACTGAAGTCGGCGTTGTCCAAGCCTCAACTGCTACAATCTTCTTGGGGTCCACTGAGATACCATCTCCAGTCACCACATGCCCCAAGAAGTCCACCCGGTCCAAGAAAAACTCACACTTGGAGAGTTTCCCATAAAGTTGCTCCCGCCTGAGAGTCTCTAGCACTATCCGCAGATGCTCCTCGTGCTCCTCCTCTGTCTTGGAATATACCAAGATATCATCAATGAACACCACTACAAACTTTTCCAAGTACTGGTGGAACACCTTGTTCATTAGATTCATAAATACTGCTGGTGCATTGGTTATCCCAAATGGCATAACCAAAAACTCAAACTGCCCGTACCGTATCCTGAAAGTGGTCTTGGGGATATCCTCTCTCTTCACCTTCACCTGGTGATAACCCGACCTCAAATCAATCTTGGAGAACACCCGAGCTCCGCTCAACTGATCAAACAGATCATCGATCCGCGGCAGTGGGTATCTGTTCTTAATTGTCAGGTTGTTAAGTGCCCTGTAGTTGATTCACATCCGTACCGACCCATCCTTCTTGGGTACGAAGAGTACCGGTGCACCCCAAGGTGAAGAACTCGAGCGAATGAAGCCCTTGTCCTGCAGCTCATCCACCTGCTTCTTCAGCTCCACCAACTCGCTGTTGTTCACTCGATAGACATGCTGGAAGATCGGTTCCGTGCCGGGAACCAAGTCTATCGAGAACTCTACGTCTCTGTCCGGTGGAAGCCCTGGCAACTCCTCTGGAAACACGTCCATAAACTCTGCGATCAAGGGATGCAGAGCCACCTGCTCCTCGACAGAAGCTCCACAAAAGAATCTGCCGTCCTGCTCTGCCTGCCGCCGGGTGTACTCAAACTCTGGCTCTCCTGGCGCCCCGAATAAAACTCTTCTCCCATGGCAATCAATGCGGGCGTGGTGTCTACTCAGCCAGTCCATACCTAATACAACGTTGTAGTTCGATAATGGCATGACTAGTAGACTCATCCCCAACTCTCGGTCTCCCAATATAACACTCTACCCTCTGTAAACATCACTCACGAGGATAACCCCACCCCCGGTCGTGATCTTGCAGGTCCTAGAAAAGGGTTCAGAAACCAACCTGTATCTAATAGCATACGATACTGACACAAAGCTGTGGGAAGCCCCGGAATCAAAGAGTGCAAATGCTGGAAGGGAATCTAGAAGAACCGAACCTGCTATCAGCTCTCCGATGGCCTCGGCATCCTCAGCTGCCATGGCGAAAGCTCGCCCCCTGCTGTCCACCTCGTTTCTGCTGCTGGTGCTGTTGGAACCTCTGCTGCTGGGTCTGTAGGGCTGGTCCCCTCTGCTGGCCTGCTAGAGCCTTGGCTGCCCCAGCTCCTCCTGGTACCGGACGTATCGACACAACTGGACACTCTCGCATCTGATGGTCTGCTGATCCACACATCAAGCATCTTCCAAGTCTCTTCCTGCACTCGTCCTACTTGTGCCCAGGCTTCTTACAGAAAGTACAACTAACAACCTGCTGTCTGGGTGCCTGTTGCCTTCTCTGCTGCTGGTGCTGCACATGCTGAAAAGGTGTACGGCCTTGATGCTGGTGCTGCTGAACTGGCCTCTCCTGCTGAAAATGCTGCTGGAAGTGAGGCCTCTTGGCCTGCCCCTGACTGCTGCTGCCACCCTGGAAGTCACGACCCCTCTTCAGCTTCAGCCCTAGGTCGTCCTCCGCCACCATAGCCCCAGAAAATATCTCAGTAAAAGTGGCGTTCCGGTCGCTCTTAGTCAGCAACCGAATCTCTCTAATCAGACCTCGACAAAACTTTCTCGCTTTCGTCTTCTCGGTCAAGTCATCAATGGACCGGCCATCTGCAGAACTCTCCGACATACTCAGCTACCGTCTGGTTCCCCTGAACCAGAGCCTCGAACGGTGCCTCGATACCTCCCAAGGCAACATCAGGAAAGAACTGTTCCTTGAACAGCTCCTTGAACTGAGCCCAAGTCTGGCCTTCAACTCCCACTCTGGGATCTGCCTGGTACCACGCACGGGCTAAGTCCTGCATCTGGCTGCCCGCCGCCTCGATCTGGAGTCGATCTGGTATCTCTGCCAGTCGAAAGATCTTCTCAATATGCTCTATCCAGTCGTCTGCAACATGGATGCCCTCTGTGCCGAAGAACTCCCGAGGATGCATCTTCTGGAAGTCCTGAATGTCCTTCTCCCTCCGACGGGGCTGCTACTGGGTCACCTGAGCTGTGATCATCTCGACTGTAGTACGTACCAGCTGGTGTGCCTCATCGATCCCCTGCCTGAAATCTACAGTCTGCCTCGTCTGCTGCTGCTGGTGGGACTCAAGAATCCTCTCCACGAAGGAGAAGAGATGTGCAGCATCTACCATCCCCGCAGGTGGAGGCTGCTGCGGTAGAAGGATCTCAGGAATCACAACTGGCCTCCTGACTGCTGGAGGTGCTCCTCCAAAAGTGGCAGAAACACCGACTCCTGAGGGCTGCACTGGCCCTGTGGCACTGGGAGCTGGCTGCTGGACACGAAAGGTGGCAGACCCCTCTCCAGCCTCTTCCGTCACGGGGCGATGCGATCGCGTCTCAACCATCCTGGAGACACAGACCAAACAAGAAGCAATTACTGAGAATGAGTCGAAAAATCAAATAAGGACAATTTAAATTTCTAAGGAAGACAATAAACAGCAAAATAGATATACGGAATCTGATAAGGAGTTTTCTAGTGTGATTGAGTACCTTCAAAAATATACTAATTCCTACTGCAGGCTGCAGTGATATTCTAGTCCGAATACCACTACATTTCCAACCTAAACCTGCATGGGCCACCACTAAAAATGTGTCACGACCCTCACCCTAGAGTAAGGGCACAAGACGTGGGTACGTCCAGCCTACGCCGCAGTGTCGACGGTAGAACGCTGTCCTAGGTCACAACATCTAACAGTTGAAGGTAAAAACAGTTATACTCCCCGAATGGGGGTGACATAACAGAATATATCTCAATCACAGCTAAGGTAGAACAGGAATAAGATAGACTGATAATAGATGATAATATCCAGAAAGAAACATCACAGAGATACAACCAGAATTCTAAGTGTCTAAAATAAATACATATCTCAGAATATCTCAAAATCTAATGCAGTAATCCAGAATAGTAAAGACAGTCCTAGTCTAAGGGAGTGTCATCTACTGCTAGTGGATCCTGCTGCTGGTCTAAGTCCAGGCACTCGTCTAGTGTAGCACCGTAGTAGGTAGGGCAGAACGCCTCAGCCTCGTCCTCTGTAATATTTCAACAGGTCCAGTCAGGACAGGAGCGAGCACATTATATCTCAACAAATCATAGTAGGTCAGGATATATAATCATGCTAGAGAGTAAGATACAAGAAACTGAAGAATAATATGATAAACAGGAAAGACTGTAAATAAATAGCTACAGTATATAGAGAAATGATAGTGTCTAGTGATTCAGAGCACAAGATGGTTATGTAAACGGCACGATGTTATACACGAGTAATCTACAGTGGTTGTACACAAGTAATCTACTAGATTGAATACATAACCACTTCTACTCCCCCGCCCCAATCAATACACAAGGATCTGGCTAAGTTATGTTATTACACACGAAGTATAGTCGCACACGAGATCATGTGAATACATGAATATACACGATTTCACACGATTTGTACACGAATGTCACGAATACAAGGAGTATACGATGCTCATGATAAAGTACACGAACACGAAATACCCGATGTATCCGCTAAGGGGATAACATCGCCCAACAAGATCCATATAGTACTAATCCGTGTTTCCAACGTGTCAGCATCATGTAAAGTAATCTAAAGCAGGAAATATACTCCTAATGCAGGATATGAAATGATCAGAGAATGTATTCGCCTGCTAACTGAATGTCCGAGATGAAAGTACTGTCCGAGGAGTGGTGTCTGGCTCCTATTTAGAACAGTACAAGTCACAACAAGTCCAGAATAGAAATAAAATGCACTACAAATGTGTTCTACATGAATCTAGGTCAATCTAGACCAAAGTCAACTCTTGGTCAACTCTGGTCAACCCTAGAAGTCAAACTAGGTCAACCAAGTCTAATCTAGGTCAACTAGTCTAATCTAGGTCTAGCAAGTTATTCTAGGTTTACTTGGCTATTCTAGGCAATACCAGTCAAGCCTACCAATACACATCTCTACATGCCATATATCTAGCCTATAGCCTACTAGACACATCTACTAAGATATCCTCTATAGCTAATCAATACACATATTGGTATATGAATTACAATCTAAATAGAATATACCCATATTGGCTATCTACACATTACACCCATACAACCACCTATATGCATAATACATCAACATATAGTATTCCCCATACCCTATATATATCTAATAATATATATAGGCACACACATGATATATTATAAGGATACATATATATACATATGTATAAGAGAGGGGAACTCAAGTGTACCAGTGTATGTGTGTGTGTGTGCTCAGAGTGTGAAAAACAGTGTGGCTAATTAGGATAAACAGTGTGCAGGTAATGGACAGTTAAGGTGAACCACAATCCCATCCCTTTCCAGTTTAAACAGTGAAAGATAACAACATGAAATCTGGAATTTATTTATGAATACAAAAGGAAAAACTGTGAAGGAAAACCATCATTTCTAAACCCAGGTTTTAAGAAGAACTCAACTTAGGCATTAATTCCTATTCAGTTACAGTAAATGGTAGGAAGGAAATCAGTTTACAAAGTAAACAATATGGTTTAAAACCATTCTCAGGTTTTGAAAACTGGAACATAATCCCATCTCAGGTTTTTGTATTACAGTGTATCACACAGTCAAAAGAAAAAACTGGAAATTGATTCTCAGGTTTATACAATTCTCAGAATCTGACAGTTTAAGAAATGGAATGAAATCAGTTTTCAATCAAAACAATACCCTAATTCCATTCTCAGTTAATAGTGTAATGAAGAGCTAAACTCAGGTTATTAGAAATTTAGGACTAACTCATGAACAATAGTCCAATCAACTTATTCTCAGGTTATCAAAGAACTGAAAACACAAACCAAATCACAGGTTAATGTTGAACCTCAACAAAGTTTAAAAACACACCATATCAGGTTTAAGAATGAAAGCATTGTAATCAATACAAGAACTCAGGTTCTTGTCAAATAAAAGGAAAGGAAATCAATGTATAGTGTACATTCAGTTAAGGAAGTAAACCCAGGTTTTATCCTCGTTCCCAGTTCAAGTAAACCCCAAAAATCAGTTCATAAATATATATCTCAGGTTCTATGGGAAACCATATCAGTTAATAAAAAAGAAAACATTGAAATCAATTATAAAGTAAAACTCAGGTTTGAACATTCAATTTTAGGTTTTCAAAACTGTTAGCTATAGTTCAGCATATTACACATGACAGTTGCATTGAAATCAACCATTTCCTAATTCCTCATTCCAAAGCCTAAAATTGAAATGTAAAACTTAGCTAACAAGAATGTAACATGTGGGAATCAAATATCAACTGAAAACATAACACAAAAAGGGAATTAAACTGGTTTTGGGAAAACTGAAAAATCAGTATCAGTGAAAACCCAAAACACATGCTCGAAACTATACACCTCATTGAAAACCAAGGTTAATCATGTAACAATTATAACAGAGGTTTAATCAACAAGTTTAGGATCTTAACTAGTAATTAAAACATAACTAAAAGCATTAAAAAACAATTTAAACACAAGAACACTAAATAGCACACTGGACCGCACAGTGTAACACACTTGCACAGGCCATCACGTGTCCGACACGACACGAGAGCTCCTGAAACTCTAGGGATCTCGTGTCAGTCATGGACACGACACACATGCCAATTTTCGAGGGTTGAAACCTTCTGTGCACAGAGAAAACGTGAACGAGTAGCAGGGGAAAAACCTGCCAACGTGCACACGCGCGCGACCGCGTGTCCACGTGCTCGTGTCGGCTCAACCTGACACAAAAACGTGCTCAGTGTCCAAGAAATGCATAAGCGAGACTAAAATAGATTTTCCTATTCAAACACAATCACAAAAATCGAACGAAATGCCCTTTGAGGCATTTTGTCGAACACATTCCTATACACGTAGATAAGTGTCCGATACGGACACGAAATGGGTCCAAATTCTAGGGTTAGCCTATCCTACTGTTAGGTTATGGTTAGGACATCCTAGAAATGAATTTTAACAGAAATTAAATGAAATAAAAGGGATTATACCTATAGGTGAACAATGGGTTAAAATCCCAAAATGGAAAGAGTTTCACAAGATACCAAACTCCCTCAAATTGTGTTCTTCCTGCAAATACTCATCAACAACAGCAAGAACACTAATATTAGGTCCTATTGTAATTTGTTTGGAGGAATTTGGAGTAAAAATAGATTTTATAAGAATTTACAAAGATGGGGACTCACCTCTTCCAAATGGCAATGATTTTCTAAAGAGGCAACCCTAATTTCAAGGTGATATAAATAGGGGGATGACCATAGTGGCCGGCCAGAAATTTCTAGGGTTAGGGCTTGGTTCAAAGGGTGTGGGCCTATGGGCCATTAAGCCTATTAGTCATAAAATGACTTGTGATTTCACAAGCCATTCCTTAATCAATCTAGCTCCTAATTTCTCCAAATTAATTCCAATGAGCTAAACCTTACTAACTTAAGTCAACCTAGATTTTCATATCCTAATCACAAGGTCATGACCTAGGTTTGCCACTAGGTTAGTCTCCAAGGTCAACATAAGTCAAAGTCACTATAACACCAAAATCAATTATTCTAAAATCACTTAAAAAATCATATTAATTATAAATAATAATAATAATTCAAATTAAATTCTAAAATTTTGAAAATGACCAAAATACCTTCAAGCTAGAAAAGTGGTAGTGACATCCTGACAAGGAATTTTCTGACTCTTGGTTTGATTCATTTTCTGGGAGAAATATTTGTACTGGTAGCTGTCAATTTTACTATATTTTCTGAATATGCTCCCACCTTTGATAGACTTGGTATTAGTGACTTCTTTGAGGTTTCTGATAATATCCATGATAATGTTGTCTGTATGTTTTATTACAATATGCAAATAAAAAGAAGACGGCAGTATTTATTCTTGCGTCGCTGGATAAGAGGTGGAGTTTAATGTAAATAATGTTAGTGAATTCTTTCACGTGCCAGATATAGGCGAAGCATTAGTTGATATTAACCATGTACAATTCCCTGAAGGTGTCACCCTTGACTCCTTCAAAGCTTTAATGTGTCACCCTCGTCCTGTTCCTCGTAGGGTGTACTCAAAATACCTCAACCAAAATTTCTTTAAGTTATATCATTTCATATTCTCTGTCTTGCTTCCAAAAAGGGGATCTTCTAACGAGATCACCTTTATAGAAATGTCTGTGATGTAACATATTCATTTCGATATTCCATTCTCTGTCTCCAAGACCTTTATGGCTTGGTTGATCGGTTGCAGGAGAGCGGGGCGTAACCTTGTCTACCCCATGCACCAAGCAGCTATTCTTCGAAGGTTTGAAATCAACCTTCAACTATGTCCCTACTCTTCGACAGCTTCTCAGCTGAGTAGATCTAGGTTGTATCCAACCCTCCTCTTTCACCCGGTGCTGAGCCTGCTCCTGCTAATCCCAATCCACCTGCTCCAGAGGCTCCTGTTCCTGCTCCAAGATTCTATCTGCTGTTCTATCAACGGTTCGACGCCTTCGTTGCTCTTTCCGAGCAACGCTATCAGCACTTCGATGCGTTTGTTACTGTTTTAAAGAGTCTGGCTCATGATCAATCACATCCCTTCCAAATGACTCATTATTCCTCTTTTGCTAGACCGAGGTTCGACGATGAGACTACTTCGCAGTACTTTGATCCTACCACTGCTTATGTTGATCCTCAGCCGCATGTTGCTCCTGGAGATGATGACACACAGATGTGATATGGGGTTTGAGGCTTAGTTGTTTTGAGCTGTATTTGTAATGCCCCGCTCCACGAAGGCACTAGATAACAGAGAAATCGGATTGCTGGCTCTGTAACAGAAGACGATTAATCTGGGTGAGTAGACAAAGTCTCATTTTCTGATTCGCTTATGCCTAATAAGAATCTGAGTTTTTAAATAAATGTTATTGCTAATAACAAGACGGTAATTATAGAGAATGCTAGTACAAACCAGTTTGCTTATATCACATGTTGCTATGATAAGAACAAGAAAAGAGAACATGTATGCTAAGAAGAAGTTTGCTCTCTGATAATAAGAAATGAACTGTTACCATTTTAAGTCAAATGAGATGATGCCATGCTAGAGTTAGATATGTGCCTCAAAAGAATACACTATTGCCATGCTCAATAAGAAAAGAAAAGAGGTGTTTTCAAATTTCTATCGTATGCTATTAAGTATGTTTCAATGCTTAATGATATTGAACTGTTGTAAAGATTGAAATGCTGGATAGACTGCTATTGTACAAGAGTTGCCTGAAAAGAAAGAAAAATTAAGAGCCCTATAGTGAAAATGGGTGTCGAAAATAAAGAGTTTCTTAAAAAAGATGATACGGCTCGTCTGTATAGAGAAAAAGAAGAGAACAGATGGAATATGAATGTACATCGTAGAGTTTTATCTGATAGAGTTGCATTCATGCATTGGTCCTGGACAACTTGTGCACAAGTATAGATCTCCACGACCGGTTTGGGGGCACCTACAACCCTCGGTCCGGGGGGAAGATCGAGTAACACCCTGAGGTAAAAGAGACCTCGCGATCAGTGGGGTGCATAGAGTGTCCACTAGCGACGAGCTGAACCCAAGAGTCACAGCGGCTAACCTGGGGAATGATCCAGGGACCATCATATAGATAGGTGTTGATTGGTGCAAAGTTGAACCAGAGAGTCACAGCTGCCAATAGAGTTTGCATGTGTCTATAATGATTTCTATCAAGAGCTAACAGTGCAGAGACGAACAGGAAAATATATTGGTTATATCAAGTTTATGGTAATCCTTGTCTTGTACAGGGACGGACTGTCGGCTATGGTAAGAATTATTGAAAAATTGATACATGTGTTGCTAAGTTACTGAATATGATCTGTATCAAGAGTAATCTGTTGCATAGAATATTGTTGTCCCGTTCAAAGAAAAAAAAGATATGATATCGTGCTTATAAATAGACCCTAAGAGTTGCTTGAACAAGAGAATGTTATGACTCATGAAACATGCTGCGCACTTCACATGAAGTCCTTGAATGCTTAAAATGAATAGTCCCTTGTATGCTTGAAATAAAAGAAATGATATGTTGGCTTTTCAAAGTGTTTTCAAAAAGAGATGTAATCTAACTCTGATATGCATGAAATGCACATAGGTAAAAGTAGCACGATCAACTTCAACGAAAATGTTTTGTCACTAAATGAATTAGTGATCATTTCAAAAGATGTAGCCCTTTGTTCACAATCACCAGTATGTTGATATACTGATCCACTATCAGTCTGTACACAGGTGCAAGATGCCTCGAGATGGATAGTCCAAAGCAATAGCCGATGTCTCATCCTCAGGAGCCAGAAATCAGAAGAGATGCCAAGAGATGGTTATCCGTTGTGAAGAGTTGGTTTTGCATATAAAGGGATATAATGTATGGGACAGGATCATTATAATATGTAATGTTTCAAAGAGAATGTAAAGTCATGTGACATTGCATCAGAGAGAAATGAGAGCTTTGTAATTTGTTTTCAAATAAAATCAATAAAGAGATTTTGTTCCATGTTACCATTGTGTTCAATACATTCTGCTAAACTGTCCGCTGTTGCTTCAAATATCTGTATTATGTTCCGTTGCGTATTGTCTATCTTGTCTATTTTATCAGTGTACAGGTCTTGGCCTTGTGCAAGCACAACTTAGGCTTGCAAGGCATCACGCCTTAGCGAGGACGAACGATCCCGGCGGGATCGAAGCATGATAAAATGGTATCAAAGCAACATGATCCTCTGGCCAATTGATTCGATTGAATTCAAAGATGTTCTCTTGATCGAAATTCTTGTCTGCTTGAATCCAATAATGAGATGAACGTTCCATACAATAAGTCCATAAATATTTTAATGATGTCGGCATATGTTTTATCGATTTGATTTCTTGAGATTGAGATTTTGTTATTGAACAAGAGCTTTGATATGAACTGAACATGATTTATGGATTGATGATGGTGAAGGATGAAGACTATCACTGCTATGGATATTGTAAGATTGTCCTTAAGTTTCAAGGACGAAACTTTTTCTCGGTGGGTAATTATGTAGTGTCTTGCTCCGCGAAGGCACTAGATAACAGAGAAATTGGATTGCTGGCTCTGCAACAGGAGACGATTAATCTGGGTGAGTGGACAAAGTCTCATTTTCTGATTTGCTTATGCCTAATAAGAATTTGAGTTTTTGAATAAATATTATTGCTAATAACAAGACGGTAATTATTGAGAATGCTAGTACAAACTAGTATGCTTATATCACATGTTGCTATGATAAGAACAAGAAAAGAGAACATGTATGCTAAGAAGAAGTTTGCTGCCTGATAATAAGAAATAAAATGTTGCCATGTTAAGTCAAATGAGATGATGCCATGCTAGAGTTAGATATGTGCCTCAAAAGAATAAACTATTGCCATGCTTAATAAGAAAAGAAAAGAGGTATTTTCAAATATCTATCGTATGCTATTAAGTATGTTTCAATGCTTAATGATATTGAATAGTTGTAAAGATTGAAATGCTGGATAGACTGCTATTGTACAAGAGTTGCCTGAAAAGAGAGAAAAATTAAGAGCCCCATAGTAAAAATGGGTGCCGAAAATCAAGAGTTTCTTAAAACAGATGATACGGCTCGTCTGTATAGAGAAAAAGAAGAGAACAGATGGAATATGAATATGCATCGTAGAGTTTTATCTGATATAGTTGCATTCATGCATTGGTCCAGGATAACTTATGCACAAGTATAGATCTCCACGACCGATTTGGGGGCACCTGAACCGCTCGGCCCGGGGGAGATAGAGTAACACCCTGGGGTAAAAGAGACCTCGCGATCAGGGGGTGTATAGATTGTCCACTAGCGATGAGCTGAACCCAAGAGTCACAGCGGCTAACATGGGGAATGACCCATGGACCATTATATAGATAGGTGTTGATTGGTGCAGAGCTGAACCGGAGAGTCACAACTGCCAATAGAGTTTGCATGTGTCTATAATGATTTCTCTCAAGAGCTAACAATGCAGAGACGAACATAAAAATATATTGGTTATATCAGGTTTATGGTAATCCTTGTCTTGTACAGGGACGGACTGTCGGCTATGGTAAGAATTACTGAAAAAGTGATACATGTGTTGCTAAGTTACTGAATATGATCAGTATCAAGAGTAATATGTTGCATAGAATATTGATGTCCCATTTAAAGAAGAAAAAAAGATATGATATCGTGCTTATAAATTGACCCTAAGAGTTGCTTGAACAAGAGAATGTTATGACTCATGAAACATGCTGCACACTTCACATAAAATGAATAGTCATTGAATGCTTAAAATGAATAGTCCTTGTATGCTTGAAATGAAAGAAAGGATATGTTGGCTTTTCAAAATGTTTTCAAAAAGAGATATAAACGGACTCTGATATGCATGAAATGAACATAGGTAAAAGTAGCAAGATCAACTTCAACGAAAATATTTTATCACTAAATGAATTAGTGATCGTTTCAAAAGATGTAGCTCTTTGTTCACAATCACCAATATGTTGATATACTGACCCACCATCAGTCTGCATGCAAGTACAAGATGCCTCGAGATGGATAGTCCAAAGCAATAGCCGATGCCTCATCCTCAGGAGCCAGAAATTAGAAGATATGCCAAGAGATGGTTATCTGTTGCAAAGAGTTAGTTTTCTATATAAAGGAATGTAATGTATGGGACGGAATTAGAGTAATCTGTAATGTTTCAAAGAGAATGTAAAGTCATGTGACATTGTATCAGAGAGAAATGAGAGCTTTGTAATCTGTTTTCAAATGAAATCAATAAAGAGATTTTGTTCCATGTTAGCATTGTCTTGAATACATTTTGCTAAATTGTTCGTTAAGAGATTTTGTTCCATGTTAGCATTGTCTTGAATATATTTTGCTAAATTATTCGTTGTTGCTTCAAATATCTGCATTATGTTTCGCTGCATATTGTCTATCTTGTCTATTTTGTCATTGTACAGGTCTTGGCCTTGTGCAAGCGCAACTTTGGCTTGCACGGCATCACGCCTTAGTGAGGACGAACTTTTGAGTTGCTAGTGGTGATCGGGATCGGGGCGTGACAGTATTTGCTAGTGGTGATGATCTTGTAGTTTTTCTTTGTCTTATTTGCATCCAAACTTTTGAGTTGATATTGCTAGTTGTTTTTATTTTATCATAAACTCTTCAGTTATGACTATATGTAGTTATGATGTATTTCTTTCATATCAGTTCTATGCATTACTAGTTTTATTTTGACTTGTGCATTCTGGATACTCTCTTGTCTTTTATCTTGGTATATTGTTGGCTTCACACATTGCGGGGGAGCTACATATTTTGTGTACTTGACAAAGGGGGAGAATAGCTACACATTTTACTGATACAAGTCACATATATTATTTCAAGTTAAAATTTTGTTATATTTTGGTATAGTCTCAAGTTTGTCAATTATCAAAATTGGAGAGATAAGAGCTACACATTTTGCTGAATATATCAAGTTAAACTTTTGTTATGTTTTGGTATAGATTCAAATTTGTCAATTATCATTGGCCCATTACCTAATAGTCACACCTGATTTTGATAATCAATGGCAACTTACGTTGATACGCTAACTATACGAACTGCTACTAATATTTCAGGTTGCTGCTACATTCTGCTACATCTTCAAAAAACGTACTACAAGCATTCAAGTCATCATCCACAAGCCATTCAAATGGAATTCAGATCGAGTTATTTTACATTTTATTCTGTATTTTATCTTTTATTGAGTCTAGGATAATAATGTAAAGTCGTTCGAAAAATTACTGGCTAAGGTTAATTCTAAGTCCACCTATCCAAATAGCCTTCCTATTTTTTATTAACTCTACTATCCAAACAGTCCAAAATACCCATGCAAATTTGGACCCAAACATCTAGTTCTAAACTGGCAGAACTTAGGCCGAGTTCGGTCAACCCAAATTTAAATTTCAGTTACCTCCAAATTGTTGGCCCATTGGTCATGGTCAAACCTGATTTTAATAATTGATCAAACTCTGTCTCGATATAAATATAAGTCAATTCAGATGTTTACCTACGACGTTTTGGACACTGCTCAATGATGGATATCTACTATGTTCAAGACTGAAGCTGTTTGCCACTCAGAATGTATTTCCTTCAAAGTAATGTACTTTTTCATTTTATTGAGTCTAGGAATACATTATATACCAAGTCGTACTGGCAAATAGGCTATCCTAAAATCGTTTTTGAAAACCTGACCTATCTTTTCAAAATGACCTATGTTTTTGAAAAATACCTATTTTACAAAAAGCTTCTGAAGGACTTTTTCAAAAAGCCAAAATTATTTTTCTCAAAATCAACTGGCAGAACCCTAGCAGAACTCGGCCAGAGTTCGGCCAAGTTGAACGTTATGTGAACATTTGATTTTGAACTTGGTCACCCTTCAGTTGCTGTTTGTTACAAAGAGTTCTGTCCGAATTCTGTCCGAATTCTGTCAGAGTTCTGTCTTTGAAAAAACTATAAATAGAGAAGGATTTCGATCATTTCAAAACACCAATTCACTTTCAATCTCTTCTCTTCTAAAGCTTATATTTCTACCAAAGAGTTCCAAAAAGCTTTCATTTTCAAATCCCAAGCCAGTTACAATCCTCTTGTCGATTTGCCAGTGCGGTACGGTCTAGAAGTTTCAGAGCGATTGTAATCAGAGGCTTGATTAAAGATACAACTCTTCACAATTGAAGTTGGTCGAGTTCTTTGTATCAAAGCTCGCGTCTGTAGAAGTTGCAAGGACTTCGTATGAAAATTTGCGGGATTTTCCAATAGTGGATTCAACTGGAAGCTAGAGTTCTTTCAACTGGACTAGTCCTCACAAGAGGAAAACCAGTATAAATCTCGGTGTTTGTGTTTGCCTTCTGATCACTTTTTTTACTGTCATTTATTTATGATTATTATTATATCTGTGATCTAACTGCTAACGAGTTTTTTAAATTAGCAATATTCCGCTGCCTACTCTATTCACCCTCCCTCTAGAGTATTTTGCTTTACGATTTTGTTCCTACACAAATCTGCATACAACGGTCGTTTGTGAGATATTCGCATCCGAACTCTGCCTGAACTCTGCTCGAGTTCGGTCAAAAAAAATACCTATAAATAGAAGATAAATTTGCATTTTTATTACTCATTCACTCTTCTCTCTATCTATTCTTTAAAGCGTTTTTCAGTGATCAAAAGTTTTCACATTCTACCTATACATCTCTTAGCCAAAGCCAGTAAAGTTCTATTCGATTTAGAGTCTTTGGCTTGGAAGGTTGTAAAGAGGTTGAAAAAGTCAGAAAAACTCTCTGTTATTTAAGTTGGTCGTGCGCTCGTCACCAAGCACGGTGTGGTGAAGTTGGTCGTGCACTTGTCACCAAGCACAGTGTTGTAAAGAGACCGCAAGCTCTCAATTAGCTTGAAAATAGTAGATTAACAGTGGGCAAGAGTACCTGCGACTGGATTAGTCCTCTCAGAGGAAAACCAGTATACATTGTAGTGTTCACCGAGTTTGATTTTCTCTCTCTCTCTTGATTATTGTATTTATTTATTGTCTCTTTATTTCTGCTATAGTTTATCTATCTAATTTTTAATTGGTGATTTTATTCTGCTGCACTCGCACATACTCTATTCATCATCCCTCTAGAGGTGCTTAATGGTCCTACAAAAGCGTCGACCCGAAGGAGAACAAACTGACTGTCATGCCCCGCTCCCGTAGGAGCGATCATCCTCGCTAAGGGGTGATACCGTACGAGCCTAGATTGCGCTCGTGCAGGGCAGTTTCATAACGGCCAATTTTAGCGGCAGTGACAGGGTCGTCGCACAGAAGTTCCAAGCAGAAACATTGAACATGCAGCAGAAATTTAAAGGCAAAATACAAGTTATTCAAAAGTACTCTTTATTGATATTGAACAATCAGATTACAATAGGCGCAAGGCCATGATTACAAGTCTCTCGTGCTCACTTTCCTCTTATTGTACAAGTCACTCTGCTCTCTCTCTCTCTCTCATCTCTCGATATAATGCTTGAGCAAGCGGAAACTTCGGAAGGCAATGTCCATACATTATGTCCCGTATAAGTCTTGACTTCACGCGGCCGCACGCTTCGACTCGCCAAAGAACTCCATGCCTCGACGCATCCAAGCGAGCTCCGTGTCACGAGCTTCTACTTGTGCCTGCACATGAAAACTGTGTGGGTATCAGTACTCAACTGTACTGGTGGAGTGAGCTCCTCGCCCACCCATACAAAACCGACACGTTCATTTACTTTGTGCAATACAAGTCCCTTTACGATTGTCTTTTTAGTCTTGCCTTAGGATCAGTTTTAAGACTATGACGCTTGACCAACCGATGTGCCACGACATGGTCGTACTATAATGCCAACGTGTATTTCGATCGAGGCAGTGCCTCATCGCTTATGTACTTGACCGAACTTCAACTCGGAACGGCAGGGTCGTGCCATACTCTATTCGTGACTTCAATATATTCGAGACAGTGCTTCGCCGAGAAGCAACTTATGCGAACTAGGCCGTGCCAACACTTTTACTTAAACTCAAGTGCCTCTAGACCAATTCTTGTGCCAACGACGTCAAGGGGACGACTCGTGCAGGTCGTGCCAGTAGACTTGATCGTGCCATGAAGTTAAGGTCGTACCTCCCAAGTACCAATCAGACTTAACCAAGTTGCCTTACGGCCCTTCCTGACTTTAACTCGAGATGAGACCACATTCATGCCGAAGCACGTATCCTTGCTATAGCCATCTCTTAGGCTCTAGATTGGTGATGCTACAATGCACACCCTAACCCATGTCGACTCAAGATTTGTGCTTGTAATAAGCATGAATTGATAACCGAACTCATAACTTGCTAGTACTCGACGCAATCCAAAGGCATACACGCGGATAGCCGCTCTTGTCGGCACATCTATATGAGTGGTCACTAGCAATGTCAAGCTATCCTGGATCTTATGCAAATGGTGCCCATTCATATGCAAGGTACGAGCTCCCACCGAATGACCTACAGCCTATATTGTGTCGATTCACTTCAGCGAGTCGTACCGTCGGTGAAGGCCGTACAATATCTGCAATTCTTCCTAGGTCGACACGAACCCGGCGCCCCAGGATCGCTCGAGGAATTTCGCCCTTGCGCACAAGTTGTCCAATGACCATGCAAGACTCGACTCGACCTACCAAGTCCTTCCTAAATCATGACCATGCTTTCCATCCTTCTACCGAGACTCCCAAGTAGTGGGACCGATCTCATGTAATTCTTTATCGAGACTTAGCGAGACTCCCAAGTAGCGGGATCGATCTCGTGTGATTCCTTATCGAGACTTAGCGAGACTCCCAAGTAGCGTGACCGATCTCGTGTGCGAGACTTATCGAGACTCCCAAGTAGCGGGACCGATCTTGGTAACAACCAGTCGTGTGGACTTCCTTTGTCCGTGGCATGCTTTTTACTAAACCAACCGTGTCTCGTGCCTTAGACGGACCTTGTTCTCTAGGCGATGCTATCGCTTAAGTCATACACTTTATACGATGCGCCTTGTTCTCGAGGGACTACGCAACTTGACAAGTGTAGATAGGGCAGGACAGTGCTAGAAATGGCTTAGACCGACCGACCGACATAACTTTGCCTAACTTATTTGTGGAACGACTTGATGAACAAAGGCTACGCCAAGCTTCGCATCAAGGGAACGTGTCGTGCACGCGATCGACTTAAACAACCAAGTTCTCGGGTGCCTAGACTTAAGCCACAAGCCGTGCAAGACGACTTAACCCATGGGACGTGTGAAGGTTATGCCAAGCCTTGGACGATGGGGTTGTGCATGCTTTATCAAGCATTTATGTGGCGACGCCTAGGACTTAGGCTAATTCGAGTATCGTAGCAACTTAGCAACTTAGGCCAACTTTCTTCTCCTAAGCCACGGGACGAAGGATCGAGTGTCATTTTAAAAGCACGCCGAGCCGACTTCTAAGCAGACCATGGGACCATTTTCCATGTTCTAAGACATTCTGACCCGTCTGGATTATTCCCTTAGCTATGTGAATGCGTCTCTTTTATTATCAATCCTAACTTGTGCAAGTTGAAAACATACGAGTTATTATATGAAGGCTAAGATAAGGCAAGTTCACCGAAGCTACCTGTTTGCCATTGATTATAAAAGAACAGAACAGTTTTATGGGTGGACTGGACTTTTACTTCACAATACAAACTTGCTCGTACAAAGAGAGCCTAGGAATAAAATCTAGGAAAAGTAATCTAAGTACAATTGTTTAGTTTTTCTGGGGGGGGACGGTAGAGGCTCGGAAGAGTGATAGCAACTATGTCTTACTCCTTGGACGATCGCACGAAACTTCGGCTCCGAAGAAGAAATACTCTTTGTATTTGCGGGGGTTGCTCGTCTCTATGCTCGGGCTCTCTGTGTGTATAAATCTGTGTGTTCTTTACGAAGGAATAATCCCCTACTATTTATAGGGCTTTGTGATAAGTAGGGTGTGCAGTAATTGCTCCTTGAAAAGCGGGCGGTTGGGGATTACTTAAGATTAGCCTTGATCTTGTTTGTTGGAAATCAATCTGGGCTGCTTATGTTGATTGGAACAAATCTGCATTGTTTGTTGGAAATCGATCAGGGCAGTTATGATGATTGCAATAAATCTGAATTGTTGCAATTTGATCAACTCCTGCCACGTGTCTAAACTGCCATTTTTGTGACGAGACGCATGACTGAGCCGCATGAGCTCCTGGTGAACTGGTCCGTATAAAGTCCCATTGAACAGAACCGCATAAGCCCTTTGTAAACTGGACCGTATGAAGTCCCACTGAACAGAGCCGTATGAGCTCCTAATGAACTGAGCCGCATGAAGTCCTATCGAACAGAACCGCATAAGCCTCTTTGTAAATTGGGCCGCATGAAGTCCCATTGAACAGAACCGCATAAGCCTCTTATAAACTGGGCCACATGAAGTCCCATGGGGACAGAGTCGCATGAGGACCCATCAGAACAGAGCTGTATGAATTCCGTTAAAACTGAGCCGCATAAAGCTCCATCAAATCAGAGCCGCATGAGCTCCTTTAAATGATCCGCATAAAGAGCTTTGGAATTGGTGGATCGTGTCAACTGTAAAGATTTTTCTCGTCTCTCTAGGTGCATGTCATTATGTCAGAGTCATCATTTTACCTTTATGTCAGAGCTATCAATCCTTTGTGTTAGAGCTGTCGTACTGTGTCAGAGCATTTAATGAGCCAGCTGCACAAAGAAATGATGGCCAGCTGTAGAGTCATATTTTGAACCGCATAGGGCCACGTGGCTTTTTTCGAGCCGCATGGAGCTATCGGGGCCTTCCGAGCCGCATGAAGCTCTAAGGGACTTTTGAGCCGCATAAGGCTCTAAGGGACTTTTGAGCCGCATGAGACTCCCTCTGTTTTGAGCCGTATGGACTTTCCTGTTCTTTTCCATGCTTCTAAAAGACCCCCTTCAAAGTTTTCAATTTGTAAAATTGAAATACTTTGAATAAGAAGCATAGCTATGTTCGCATAAGCTCTTCTTACCGCATAGACTCCTCTGGCCGCATGGACTGTTCTGGCCGCATGGACTGCTCTGGCCGCATGGATGTTCTGGCCGTATAGGATGTTCTGGCCATATGGACTGTTCTGGCCGCATGGACTGCTCTTCATGCCATGTAGGCGTCTCATTAATTGCCTTTAATTTGTTTTGATTTAAAGCCGTCCTTTGGGATAGGATCCTAAGAGTCGGCTTTAAATATTTAGATTTGTTTTTAATGATTACGAGTAATCTTTTGCATGCAGGGAATAGAAATCCAAGAGTCGGTCTCCTCTCCTAGGCAGCACATGAATCGAAGCGTCCATCGGTCTACGAGCCCCCCCTGTCTGCCTATAAATACGAGTGCTTTTGGAAGAGAGAAACTCTTTACTTTCTTTTCTCTTCAACTTCTCTTTGCTCTTAGTCGCCATCTTCTCTTCCTTCTCCGATCATCAATGGCTCCTAAAGCTTCCTCTAGCGCTGCGGCGAAGGGTAAGGGAGCGGCTTCCTCATCGACTGAGGCATCCATAGTTCATCCTGACGTCCACCCCGCCATTGATGGTAAGGACATTTGGGAGAAATTGTATGAACTCAAAACCCTAACCATCATGGCTACGTCGTATATTTTATGCGCGGGCCTCCTTCGTCTTCATTGAACTGTTCAAGTTCATTGTGATAAATCTGCATACTGTGCTGTATGTGCCGCATGTACATCTCACGTCCGAGCCGCATAAGTACTTTGTAAACTGGGCCGCATGAAGACCCATCGAACTGTGCCTAATGAGACCTTGAACTGGCCGCATAAAACCCCTTTAAAATTGGACCGCATGAAATCCCACTGAACAGAACCGCATGAGCTCCTGATGAACTGGGTCGCATGAAGTTGTAGAAGCATGAAAAATAATGAAGAAAGAGCCATGCGGCCAGGAAACCCCATACGGTTCAGAAAACCCATGTGGCTCAGAAGACCCATGTGGCTCAACGAGTCTATGCGGCTCTGTGATCTCCATGCGGCTCAGAAGAGAAGACACGTGGCTTGCAAACAGTTCTCCCCTCCGTCCTATACTGCATTAATTGCTTTGACGGCTGGCCGCTCTGACGAAACGACAGGCCTGACATAAAGAGGCAATTATGACTCTGTCATAATGACAGAATCCTAGGAAATCAAAGAAAATCCCTGACACAACCCCTCCCGAGATCCAGAAAACACCACGCAGCCTAGACACGTGGACAGCCATATGCGGCTGGAGCGGAGACCCCCCTATGCGGCTCAGGCTGAAGTTGTCCTATGCGGCCCAGATCGAGACAGCCCTATGCGGCTCAAGTAGACGCAGCCCTATGCGGCTTACAAGGATCATCTCCATGCGGCTCACTACCCATTAAAGGGTCCAAATTATCATATGGTTCGAAGATTTGGACGCCACTCCCCAGGCAGCCCTGACACGTGGCCAGGCTTATGCGGCTCAACCCTTGTGCGGCTCAATCCTTATGCGGCTCAGTGACTCCCGGGATACGTGTCATAAAGCCAATCAATTTCCCAGATTTACTACAATCAAAGATTGGGTCAAATCCTAATAATCTGGAACACGTGGCAGGAGAATGAATTAAATTTATTCATTCAGATTCGCAGACATCAGCAAATCATCATCACGGAGATTTATTCCAATCAGCATTAATTACTGATAGGATTTGGTGCAATCTACAATAAATGGCCCAGATTCATCACACTCGAGATTAATGGCCCAGATTGATCAATCAACAGGCCGCCGCCACTCTAAGGGGCAATCATTGCAAACCCTAATGATTGCATTCCTTCCTTATAAATAGCAAGGTGCCATTCCCTTACAGAAGAGGACTTTTTCGAGATCAGATAGAGCACCACATACTTAAAGAGAAAAAGCAGAGAGAGAGCATTTCTTCAACGCCAAGCAATCTTCTGGAGCCAAGGCTGCATACCGATCGTCCAAGAAGTAAAGCAGAGCTGCCGTAGCTTTTCCGAGCCTCTATCATCACCCCCCAGAATCTAAAATAAACAATTGTACTTAGACTGCTGTACCTAGGCTTTCGTCCCTAGGCTTTCTTTGTACAAGCGAGTTTGTAACGTGAAGTAAAAGTCCAGTCCTCCGATAATTGTTCTGCTCTTTTATATTTCATGGAAAACACGATGGCGACTCTGTTGGGGACAAACTTCTCCACGGCTGAGGAGTTGGTGACGCAGCCGGATGCAGCCAAGCTTGGCTCCAAGCAACAGAAGATGGTCGTCCGTTTCGACCAATAGGCGTTTGAAGAGATGCTCTCTGAAGGAAGTGCCAGCCCGATCCAGAAGCGAACCCGCACAAAGAAAGCTCGCTACGAGTGGAGGCCAAAATCATTTGCTCCTCCACAAGCTCTGGACGGGGTACTCTCTGCTACCCAAGACGGCGAAGGCGACTCTCATACGGTTCCACTTCGAGCCGCAGAGAACTCTGCTGTCCCCAAGTCCGGCAGAGGAAAGCACTACGATACTGGACTTGCAGGGACAAAGAGCGACTCTATGCGCCCCAAAAAGAAGCCGAGCACTCATGTGGCCGAAGCTGCCAACGACATGCGGGAGGCTCATGTGGGTGGATCTACCAGCCGCATGAAGAAAGTCTATGCGGCCAGATCATCCAGCCGCATAAAGAAGACTCATGCGGCTGAGACTACCAGCCGCATGAAAAAAGCCTATGCGGCTACGTCTGCCAGCCGCATAAAGATTGTTAAGAACGGCAGCATGACGCCTACCCCGCGCGGCTCTGTCTTCGACCGCCTGTCTTATGGTCCTGATCTCTTGTGCTCCCAAGAAGATATGTCTGACTCTCTCCAACATCACCTAGACTCTTCCTGCTATGTGCCTTCACGCACTAGAGCGAAGAAGTCTAGGACAGCACGAGCTTGGCATGCTCGGTCCGCTGATCCTGTCTCTGATCATCTGAGCATCCCGTATACCGTTATATGGGCCTCAGATGGGAAGTTGTACAGAACCACTTGAGTCCAGCCCCGGTGGCAAACGGACAGAAAAGTGCACAAAAGTCTCCCAAAATCTTGGAAGCAAGCATGGTCGATTCAGACCAGTCTGACTTGCGTGAGGCCATCCTCCACAAACACAAGGAAAGAGAAGACGCATCGGGGTACAAAAAGTCCTCCCACGGACGTCACTGCACCCAAGTCATCGTCAACTGCTGCTGCAATAATGCGACGGTACGAGAAGACCGGCAGTTCGTCTTTCAAAGACTGCAGCAACCGTCTTCAGAAGACGAGGGACTTTCCGTCGTCTCCTGCAACTCTGCTCGAAAAGTCCCTTCTGATGGAAGAGGAAAGAAGACAAATGTTCCCAGCGCGAAGATTTCAACCACTGCGACTAAAAGACTGTCGTCTAAGCGGGTGCCCACCACCGGAGTTTTCCAAGGTACTCGCTCTAAGACGAAATCTGCTACAGTAGGAGATTCATCGTCCACAATGCGGGGGGTTGCTGAGGCTGGGGGTAGCACTCCTCCAAACCTCCACAATAATTCGATATTCTAAGACGACGAGCCGGGGGAGACGACTCTCCCGTCAGATGTAGCAAACCCCGACGTCCCCGAGGACGTCCACAATTCCCAAGACGAGACGAACTCAGAGACTGGGGGTACTGTTCCCTTCGAGTCTGAATCAGAAGAGAACATACCCACATACCCCGAGGACTTCTCACTACAGGGGTACGATTCGGAGGGCGCTTCTTCCACCGCTTCGTCTATCTCTCCTCATGTGAAGACGGTATTTATGACAGACAGCAGCCAAGGAGGTTCCAGTGATCGCCAACGCATCGACAGTCTCGAAGCCATATTTCTTGCTTTGGTCAAGTCTGTAGACGAGATTAAAGTGGCCCTTCCAACTTTACAAGGAGGGACGCCTGGCCAAACAAGCGCGGGTCCCGCGGTCAATACGGACTCAAATTTGGCGGCACCAAACCCGGGCAATGATCCTCCTGAAACAACGGCCCCCACCGCTGTGGACGAGGCCCGCGAAGCGAGAAGAGAGGTCCAGGAGCTCTGAGCCATGTTTCACGCTCGAAAAAATTCTCAAGACCTCAGAATACGGCAACCATACCCTGCTGCATGGAGGGATGTCCCCTTCCCGCTAAGATATAAGCCGTTCAATATCAATCCTTATGATGGCAAGACCTCAGCAAGTCGGTACATCACCTACTTCGAGGTTACCACCGACCATCTGCCCCATGACGATGCCATTCTCACACAATTATTCATCGGGACATTGGAAGGGGTCGCCTTCGACTGGTACCGCAACCTGCCGGACAACTGCATCTACTCCTTCGTCGGCTTCAAGCGCATGTTCTTGGAGAGATTCTACGAAGTAGGGCAGGACATCACAATGTCCACCCTCATGGACGTCGTCCAAGGGGAGAAAGAGCTAACAAAAAACTATATCGAGCGATTCTGCCAAACCGCAATGAAGCTGCCGTCTGGAAATCCGCATTCCTCCTTGATTGAAATTTGCCAAAAGAGATTGCTCCCAACAATCAGTCTCTGGATGGGCGAAAGTCAATTCAAGGATTGGAAGACGTTTATCATCAGTGCCACAAGCGCCGAAGAACGATTGAAGAAGGCTCGCCAATTGGGATTGCACATCTCGGACAGAGAGAACAAGGGCAAGCGTCCCAACAACGACAATGGAGGTAGCCCCTCCAACAATCGGGACAGCAGGGGTAAGCAGGCTATGGTGGCCGATACAGCACAGAAACCCAAGCCAAAGCCACCAGACAAACAGTGGCCGCAAATTACTTACTCCTTCGAAGACGGTCACGTCAAGCCCATCTTGGACATCCTCATACAAGGAGACAGAATTCAGCTTCCTCCACCAAGATGGGAACCGCGGCCGACAGAGATGGAGAACCCAAAGTACTGCCATTATCACCGCTACGTCCACCATGCTACACACGACTGCTACCAGCTAAAATGGTACATCCAAAACCTTATCGATTTGAATGCCCTGGCTATCAATTTCGAAGAGGTAACCGTGGCAGCCAATATGGTGTCAGTACAATTCGGCAATTTTCCTCCGACGGAAACCCAAAACGGTGTAGTCTCCATCCATTTGGCGACAATGGATATTGTTAATCTTCCACCTCCCCAAGATCAGGCTGCTGGCCTAGTACCCCTCACCACATCACGAGGGGAGGTCATGTGGGTCCATCCAGACTTGGTATCAGAAGTGACTCAGCCTACACCATCTTCTATCTAGAAAAGAAAGAGTGGAAAAGTCAGGTCCTGTCGCACAATCTCGGCAGACATTGAAGAAGCTACAGCCGTCATCACTCGGTCTGGGGCCTAATCCCAACCTGTGGCTGAAAACTCAGCTGAAGATCATCAGCCCGCTACAACCGACGCTCCGGGACCGGCTCAGTCTCCGACGACCGACAAGCCTAGGCCGAAGGAGACTCGCTTTGACAAATCCCTCCGAAAAGAGTGTCACGACCCGTACCCGCTTTTCGGATACGAAGCGTATCCAAGCCCAGCTACGCATCGAGCGGACTCCAGCCCGACTCGAATATGTAAACGCTGTCAAGGCTATGGTATACTGCCAACTCATGGCAAACAAATCTATATCTCAATCCACAATAAGAATATGAAACATGAATGAACACTATGGGTCGTGGTCTGCAGCCCACTAGCATATATGTCCGATAAGACTCTAAAGGAAATAACAAGAGTCTAAAACAAAATCAGGAAACATGATATCTCATGATAAGGTATGAAAGCATGAGTGGATAATAAACACAATAACGATACCTGAATCCCGCAAGAACCGCAAATTCTCTGCCATCCAGAACTACAAGCTAACTCTATACAATCGCTAAACCTAAGGAGATCATCAGGCCCTCAGAGGACATTGCAAGATACATAATATACATGCCTATCTAACAGTTTTATCATGCGCAAGGAAATAATTAAGAAAGAACAAGGACAAGACAAATGACTACGAACACGAACACGAACACAAGAACAACTACGTATAAATGAACTGCCGGATGAACGACAATCACGAGATCAATAGAAGAAACCAAACCCTCATCCCGAGTATGGAATCACGGGTTTGAACTAAACACTAACCCTCGTCCCGAGTGTGGACCCTCTGGTTAGTACTAACCCTCGTCCCGAGTGTGGACTCTCTGGTTAGTTCACGGCAAGGCACCCTCGTCCCGTGTGTGGACTCTCTGGTGTAATTCGTCAACCCTCGTCCCGAGTGTGGACTCTCTGGTTGTGTACAACGATAATCAAGGCTATGGCAGTTCACTACACGCACTCGTTCTATGACACGACTCAAGCAAGGTACTGACGAGAAACTCCAAATATGAAACACAAGGCCAAAACATGAACATGGCTATAAATAATAAAAACAACTCTACAGAATATAACACGAAAAGCACATGTCCATAAACAATCAAAGACTGAAAACTGAAAAGAAATGCATGTAAATAAAACTGTAGAGGGAGGCAAGGTATACTTGCCTGGTATGCATCCAAGGTTGCGCTATTTGTAATGCCACACTCAATCAAGTCTTAATCCACAGACCTAGCCATATAACAATATATTAATATCATATTTATATAGGTATGCATCTTTTCTCATGATCGTATATTTCTATTTATTTATTATCGAACTTGTAAATATTTATGCTTGTCAATATTCTACTTTGTATTAATTCCTTATGTTCGTTCAAACAACAGAGAGGGGAATAGCCATGTTCTGGAACTAATATTGAATAAGCCTACCTAGAGTTGAATCTAACTATTAAATTAAACATAATATTTTACAATATGTACCAATGTGAGGGGCCATCTTACTGTTATATTGAATCACAATACTAACGAAATAAGGCTTGTTTTGTGTTATAGGATTTAGGAAGGGTCTAAATGCTTATAAATGTCATAACTGGTGTAGCAGCAACAATTCATAGCTTTTTGGCTAAAGAAAAAGACATGGGTTTATTTAGAAATGTCATTACTTGTTTTCTTATGCCCACATGAATAGTGGGTAGACCTTTTTACTTATTATTTAATTTATTTTCAAGCTAAAGTTGATATACTACCATATATTTGCACTGAATATTGTAGGACCACCTATACCTTGCTTAACGTGCGCACTGTGCATGAGTTTTCTTTCTACTATACTATTTTACTACTAATTCTTCTTCTTCTTCTTCTTCTTCTTCTTCTTCTTCTTCTTTCTATTCGAGTTTGAAATGATGCTAACCTATTGGTGGAACTATAGAAGAAATGTTAGAGAGTTACCTATACATTTGAATCTGCTTCTTAGAATATAGCAGGAACAGAAGCTCGACAAGGGGGTCCCATGCGGTACGACATTGACTTGGTGGGAGGGTGCTGCCATGGGGGACTTGTGTGCGGTTTGGCATTGGATCTTGGCCGGGCATCTTTCGGTCGTCGACGGCTGCTACGATGGATATGTGCCACAGTCGAAGATGATGACTCGAGGGATGGCTAGCCTCCGAGTTCACTCCGAGTTCACGCATAGAACTGGGTTGAAGTCGGCATCACGGTGGTGGGTGCGCTGTCATTGAACCCCGGCCATGGAGGTCGGCCAGAAAGATCGGTTCACTTGTCGCACGAGTCAGGTGGTATGGTCATAGCCTGGGTTGTCGAGGTAAGCTAGGTGGTCGCCTGATGTCAGAGAGCTCGACCATGTGCGATGTCGCTAGAAAGGGGGTTATCGTGGTTCCTCGGTCACGTCGTCCAACGTCGTACAAACGCTTAGAAGCGGCCAGCAAGGCTCATGTTGCTGCCGACAGAGGCAAGGGCGGAGCCTGGTCGCATGCAAGATTAGCGAGTTGTATGAACAATGGTCGGGCTAGAGTCGAGCGGCCATCGGCTACGGTCTCGGGTTGGAACAGTCAGCCACAACATGAAGTCCAGGAGGATCATGGTAGGCTCGACGTCGTGAGGGGTTGTTGAGAAGTCGACGAGGGTTGCATGCACACCAGTTTGGCCCAAGGTCGATGAAAATGAAGAAGATGGAAAGGAGGAGATGGAACGGCACTGCGGCTAGGGTTTCCTGCATCATTGCATCTATATATATATACATGGGTGTTTTTAGAATGGGTCGGGTAAGTACAGCTCTAATGGGCTTCTATAAGATCCTGAAAACTTGGGATAGAAAAAGATGACCTCTTCATCCTAAATAATGTACATATATATAAGTAGGTCGTGTCGTTCACTAAGTTCACTTAGATTATGGTTCATTATTGATATAGATAGTTTAACATATATATATAATTCCTATATATATTCATCTAATGATATCTATTATGATATCTATATACACACATATATATCTACATATATACATGTTATTTATATATATAAATGTCTACACAAAATATATGTCTCTATATTTTCCTATATATTTATATATAGATATCGATAAAATATTATATTCCTCTTCATACTATATACCTGTATTTACACAAAATATATGGGTGCCCGTATATTCCTATATATAATCCAATATATATATATATATGTACCTTCTCGATGGACCTAATAAATCTTAATTTCTAAAGTAGGTCCTTCACATAAAATTGTGTACACGAAATAACATTTATAATATTTAATTAAAAATACTTAGAAATTATTTATTAGATCATTAAAATGGAATACGACACAATCATACCGAAAATGCATCAACATGAATGACATTGGACGTCCCGCATGACTACATGGGCTTGGGCTTGGTACGGGTCTAGTCCGGACTGCTTTGGTACAACCGGGTCTCCTAATGTCAAATAATATTAATAATGATTAATTAAATTACTCATAATGGTCATGTCACAACTTGGCCTGGTTTTCTTAGTTAGGACATCTCTACGGCTCGGCCTTCCCCTACCAGGGCTAATACACTAGTCAAAGCACGCCACTGCACTAACCGTGCCATGATTCCTAGTCGTCTGGTACTTCAAAACTCGACCATGTCTAAAATCATCTACCGTAAAAACTAACTAAATACTTATTTATAAAATTCTAAAATCCCCCTTTAAATCAAATAAATAAATAAATAAATATTTTAAAAAAAAATTCCGGGAAGGGGAGCTACAAATCTACCCACCTTAAAAATAATTTCGTCCTCGAAATTCCAATCCCTAACTATTACCTCAATCTCCTCAAATTTAATTTCTCAAAAAAATATTTCACGGCCTTCTCTAGTCATGTTATACTTCTAGTACTCAAGGACTTCTACCCACATTTGGTCATACTACTCCTCAAAATACGGTCACTAAAGTCTTATAATCTTCTAATTACTGGCAAACAGTCCTACCAAAAATAACTAGGACACATGGCATCTATAACCTCTCATATCTATAAACAATCAAAACTCAATAATCATGCAATATTTATACTATAATTTAAGAATTTCTGATAAATTCTAAGCAGCACGATCGTTCGTCACCTCGAAATAAAAGGGACGAGAATCAATGGTACGGAAAGCAAGGAAGTATACTCGAGAGCAAATTTGGAGTTTTCAAGGACGTAGAGAATTTCTAGGAGAATTTTCAAGGCAGAGTGGATTGAGATTTCTAAGGTTCAGTCAAGGTCGCAGGCTCGTACCAGTACAGTTACGTAACCGATACGATATGCTCTGACCTGCATGGGCCACCAAAAAAACTTGTCACGACCCGCACCCGCTTTTCGGATACGAAGCGTGTCCAAGCCCAGCTACGCATCGAGCGGACTCCAGCCCGACTCGAATACGTAAATGCTGTCAAGGCTATGGTATACTGCCAACTCATGGCAAACAAATCTATATCTCAATCCACAATAAGAATATAAAACATGAATGAATACTATGGGTCGTGGTCTGTAGCCCACAAGCATATATGTCTAATAAGACTCTAAAGAAAATAACAAGAGTCTAAAACGAAATCAGGAAACATGATATCTCATGATAAGGTATGAAAGCATGAGCGGATAATAAACACAATAACGATACCTGAATCCCGCAAGAACCGCAAATCCTCTGCCATCTAGAACTACTAGCTAACTCCATACAATCGCTAAACCTGAGGAGATCATCAGGTCCTCAAAGGACATAAAAAGATACATAATATACATGCCTATCTAACAGTTTTATCATACGCAAGGAAATAAACAAGAAAGAACAAGGACAAGACAAATGACTACGAACACGAACACGAACACGAATACGAACACTAGAACAACTACGTATAAATGAACTGCCGGATGAACGATAATCACGAGATCAATGGAAGAAACCAAACCCTCATTCCGAGTGTGGAATCACGGGTTTGAACTAAACACTAACCCTCGTCCCGAGTGTGGACTCTCTGGTTAGTACTAACCCTCGTCCCGAGTGTGGACTCTCTGGCAGTTCACTATACGCACTCGTTCTATGACACGACTCAATCAAGGTACTGACGAGAAACTCCAAATGTGAAACACAAGGCCAAAACATGAACATGGCTATAAACAATAAAAACAACTCTACAGAATATAACATGAAAAGCACATGTCCATAAACAATCAAAGACTGAAAACTGAAAAGAAATGCATGTAAATAAAACTGTAGAGGGAGGCAAGGTATACTTGCCTGGTATGCATCCAAGGTTGCGCTATTTGTAATGCCACACTCAATCAAGTCTTAATCCACAGACCTAGCCATATAACAATATATTAATATCATATTTATATAGGTATGCATCTTTTCTCATGATCGTATATTTTTATTTATTTATTATCGAACTTGTAAATATTTATGCTTGTCAACATTCTACTTTGTATTAATTCCTTATGTTTGTTCAAACAACAGAAAAGGGAATAGCCATGTTCTGGAACTAATATTGAATAAGCCTACCTAGAGTTGAATCTAACTATTAAATTAAACATAATATTTTACAATATGTACCAATGTGAGGGGCCATCTTATTGTTATACTGAATCACAATACTAACGAAATAAGGCTTATTTTGTGTTATAGGATTTGGGAAGGGTCTAAATGCTTATAAATGTCATAACTGGTGTAGCAGCAACAATCCATAGTTTTTTGGCTAAAGAAAAAGACATGGGTTTATTTAGAAATGTCATTACTCGTTTTCTTATGCCCACGTGAATAGTGGGTAGACCTTTTTACTTATTATTTAATTTGTTTTCAAGCTAAAGTTGATATACTACAATATATTTACACTGAATATTGTAGGACCACCTATACCTTGCTTAACGTGCGCACTGTGCATGAGTTTTCTTTCTACTATACTATTTTACTACTAATTCTTCTTCTTCTTCTTCTTTTTCTTCTTCTTCTTCTTCTTCTTCTTCTTCTTCTTCTTCTTCTTTCTATTCGAGTTTGAAAAGATGCTAACCTATTGGTGGAACTATAGAAGAAATGTTAGAGAGTTACCTATACATTTGAATCTGCTTCTTAGAATATAGCAGGAACAGAAGCTCGACAAGGGGGTCCCATGCGGTACGACATTGACTTGGTGGGAGGGTGCTGCCATGGGGGACTTGTGTGCGGTTTGGCATTGGATCTTGGCCGGGCATCTTCCGGTAGTCGACGGCTGCTACGATGGATATGTGCCACAGTCGAAGATGATGACTCGAGGGATAGCTAGTCTCCGAGTTCACTCCGAGTTCACGCATAGAACTGGGTCGAAGTCGGCATCACAGTGGTGGGTGCACTGTCATCGAACCCCGATCATGGAGGTCGGCCAGAAAGATCGGTTCACTTGTCGCACGAGTCAGGTGGTATGGTCATAGCCTGGGTTGTCGAGGTAATCTAGGTGGTCGCTTGATGTCAGAGAGCTCGACCATGTGCGATGCCGCTGGAAAGGGGGTTGTCGTGGTTCCTCGGTCACGTCGTCCAACGTCGTACAAACGCTTAGAAGCGGCCAGCAAGGCTCATGTTGCTGTCGACAGAGGCAAGGGCGGAGCCTGGTCGCATGCAAGATTAGCAAGTTGCATGAACAATGGTCGGGCTAGAGTCGAGTGGCCATCGGCTACGGTCTCGGGTTGGAACAGTCAGCCACAACATGAAGTCCAGGAGGATCATGGTAGGCTCGACGTCGTGAGGTGTTGTTGAGAAGTCGACGAGGGTTGCATGCACACCAGTTTGGCCCAAGGTCGATGAAAATGAAGAAGATGGAAAGGAGGAGATGGAACTGCACTGCGGCTAGGGTTTCCTGTATCATTGCATCTATATATATATATATATATATATATATATATATATATATATATATATGTGTGTGTGTGTGTGTGTGTGTGTTTTTAGAATGGGTCGGGTAAGTACAGCTCTAATGGGCTTCTATAAGATCCTGAAAACTTGGGATGGAAAGAGATGACCTCTTCATCCTAAATAATGTACATATATATAAGTAGGTCTTGTCGTTTACTAAGTTCACTTAGATTATGGTTCATTATTGATATAGATAGTTTAACATATATATATAATTCCTATATATATTCATCTAATGATATCTATTATGATATCTATATACACACATATATATCTACATATATACATGTTATTTATATATATAAATGTCTACACAAAATATATGTCTCTATATTTTCCTATATATTTATATATAGATATCGATAAAATATTATATTCCTCTTCATACTATATACCTGTATTCACACAAAATATATGGGTGCCCGTATATTCCTATATATAATCCAATATATATATATATATATATATATATATATATATATATATATATATATATATATATATATATATATATATATATATATATATATATATATACCTTCTCGATGGACCTAATAAATCTTAATTTCTAAAGTAGGTCCTTCACATAAAATTGTGTACACGAAATAACATTTATAATATTTAATTAAAAATACTTAGAAATTATTCATTAGATCATTAAAATGGAATACGACACAATCATACCGAAAATGCATCAACATGAATGACATTGGACGTCCCGCATGACTGCATGGGCTTGGGCTTGGTACGGGTCTAGTCCGGGCTGCTTTGGTACAACCGGGTCTCCTAATGTTAAATAATATTAATAATGATTAATTAAATTACTCATAATGGTCATGTCACAACTTGGCCTGGTTTTCTTAGTTAGGACATCACTACGGCTCGGCCTTCCCCTACCAGGGCTAATACACTAGTCAAAGCACGCTACTGCACTAATCGTGCCATGATTCCTAGTCTTCTGGTACTTCAAAACTCGACCATGTCTAAAATCATCTACCGTAAAAACTAACTAAATACTTATTTATAAAATTATAAAATCCCCTTTAAAATCAAATAAATAAATAAATAAATATTTCAAAAAAAAAATTCGGGAAGTGGAGCTACAAAGAGACACCACAGGGGCTGGAGAGGCCCTACAACTTCGACATCTTGGCGCAATTGGCCAACACACCGGCCAAGTTGTCATTATACGAGCTTTTGAAACTCTCAAATGATGTTCGGGCAGCTTTGAGCGATGCACACCAAAATGCCGACGCATACCTGGCTCAGGTCAACCTCACGGGAGAAAACCCACCTGCAGATCTCCAAGATAGTGCCTGCACGGGAGCGATGTCCAACATTGTCTTCACTCCGCAGGACATGCTCATCAAAACCAACCTGCATGATCGCCCGCTATACTATACTGGATACTTCGGCGACGTAAAGGTGGATCGGATGCACATCGATCCTGGCTCTTCCATAAGCACTATCCCGAAGGGCCTGCTACACCATCTCCGTATCCCAATGCATCGCCTGACACCTACAAGCACCGCCATCAGCGGTTTCAATTCGGGCAGGAGCTACCCAATTGGGAAGATTCGTCTGAAGTGTCAAATTGGCGATCTCCAATCAGAGGTCACCTGCTACGTTATAGATGCAGACACTTCATACAACATTCTCTTGGGACGCCCATGGATACACGATTATATGATCGTGCCTTCCACGCTGCACCAGTGCTTCAAATATGTCGACAAACACGGCTTCGTGAGGACGAAATTTGTTGATATCGATCCCTTCAAAGGGGTCAAATCCTACTACTCAGACTCCTGTCTGTACGAACAATCGAAGAAGCATCTGGGTGAAGGAGATATGCAAGCTCGTACCGAGACATCCACAGGATCAGAAGAGAATCTGACGATCCACCTCCAAGCTCGCAAACCTGGCAAGTCTGCACCCCTTACCGCCACTCTGCGTAAGGACGCAATCAGCCTCTCGGCACAAGAAGAGCAGATGATAATCCGGCTACCAAGGTCTGGCCAAGTGCCAAGACCCACAACAGAGCCACTGACAATCAGGCTGCCGAGAGCCGGCCAGCCGTAAACGGAGAAGCTCAATCCCTCCGACAAGCCGATGACGATACGCCTTCCCAAGAAGGGTCGTCACCTCGATGTAAGGTCTGGAACTTCTAGCGAACCAACCACTCCCCGCCCAGCATCGAGTACCAAGCTGGGGGTCGCTAGTTTGCCAACAACTCTACGCTCTGCTCCACCAGCTGAACCGCTGACGATCAAGCTGTCCAGGTCGTCCTCTCAGTCTTCGTTTATACAGGGGGTAGCCGAAGAGGAACCGGAGCTAGCCATGTTTGTGGCTGCCCACACTGATGTTCCCTCCGTAGATGATGTAATCCCCTAGAAAAGATACCTTACTTCATCAAAAAAGGGCTATATTTGAACTACCTCGAGCTTAATAAGCTCTGTACGATGTATGTTATGGAACACGGTATAGGCACTCACCTCCACACACAGGTGACAAATGTGTACACCGCAATCCAGCTTACTCCAGCGGAAGACGCCTACCGCATAATCGAGGGAGGGGACCACCCAATCATCTTCGGCCGGAAGGATGACCCGCATCCCTTCACCGTAGAAGAAGTCAACCTTGGATCAGATGTCGGGAGACTGCCTTTATATCTTTATAGCCCCCAATCTAAATATCTCATGCAAAAATAGGGGTACGATCTGGAGACCACGCCAGGCTTGAACTACGGCACTGGGCGACGATTACCTTTGAAGCCATCGTTCCCGGCAGGCAAACCACGGGACTACTATAGCAAGACTCGATGTGGATTAGGGCATGTTACACCCACAACGACCCCCGAGAGTTCATATGAAGAATGTGACTGGCATTCACATTCGACCGGGTCACCAACTTCTGACTTAGATACCAGCATCGGAGATGTGTTCAGACAAGTTTTATCAGTCAACATGGCATTCGCTGACGCTTATAAAGAAGATAAAGACATCCCCTAAATCCTCGAGCTAGAGCCGTGGGCCCAACAGCTGGATGCACAATAGGAAAAGCGGTTCGAACAGAGAGAACCTCCCACGGAAGAAGAGGTTATACAGGTCGACCTCGGCAGCGAATCTTCTCCAAAACCGATTTTCGTCAGTAAAAGCCTAACAGACGAAGAGCGAGAATCGCTGCTAGAACTTGTCGAAGAATATATCGATGTATTCGCCTGGAGCTATGAAGACATGCCGGGGTTAAATCCCGATATTGCTCTTCACAAGCTCAACATTCGGCCAGATGCAAAGCCAGTCAAACAACAACAGCGACGCTTCCGCCCGGGCATCATGGATGCGATCGAGGCCGAAGTCAACAAACTGATAGCCAGCGGCTTCATCCGTCAGGAACAACATCCGTATTGGGTCGCCAACATAGTACCAGTCCTCAAGAAGAATGGGAAGATTTGAATCTGCAACGATTTCCACAATCTGAACGAGGCGTGCCCCAAAGATGAATTCTCCCTCCCTATCACGGATATCATGATTGACAATACCTGCGGCTTTGAACGTATATCATTCATGGATGGCTTCTCGAGGTACAACCAAATCAAGAGACATCCAGGATATATGAAGAAATCCCAGATGAGGTCGCCGACTCGCATACAACCGCTCACGATGATATATGGCGAATGTTCTTCGCCGATTCGCAAATAGCAATCAACATCATCTCGTCGTTCGAGAGATTCTTCATCGAGCACGTTTCCAGACTCCGAAATATCAAAGCCGATGCCTTGGCAGGTCTGGCCGCTTCCCTAGCAGTGCCAAATTATACTCGTCAATCAGTAGATGTGATAGGCCACGAACTGGTCTGCCCCAAGAACAACATATAATTCATGGCGAGTTATTTCGCCCAGACGATCGATGATGTCCCAGATTGGAGACAACCATTCATTGACTTCGTCGCCTACGACATCCTGCCCGAGAACCCAAAGGAAGCCACCTCCATCAAACGGTATTCCCTCAGATTCTTCTACGATACAGAGACAAAAATGTTGTATCATCGATCCTATGATGGATTATTGCTTCGGTGTCTATCAAACACGGAAGCCAAAGAAGCCGTGCGAGAAGCTCATGATGATGTCTGCGGGGCCCATCAGCCTGGCCCTAAATTGCAAGACCATCTTCGCCGAATGGGCTACTACTGGCCCACGATAGTAGCGGATGAGATAGACTATGCAAGAAGGTGCAAAGCCTGCCAAGTCCACGCAGACTTCATTCACCAGCCATCCGAATTTCTACATCCGACAGTGGCATCCTGGCCCTTCGAAGCATGGGGAATGGACATCATCGGTCCAATTACTCCACCTTCCTCCCGTGGACATCGCTTCATACTTGCGATCACGGATTACTTTTCCAAATGGGCAGAAGCTGGCCCGCTTGCAGAAGTCAAAACCTCAAACGTGATCAGCTTCCTTAAGCATCACGTCATCTATCGCTTTGGACTGTCCCGAAGGATCATCCACGATAATGGTCCGCAGTTTGCAAGCCACGCCTTCTATCGATTCTGCGACAAGCATCACATCCAAAATATTGCTTCGACGCCGTACAACCCGGCAGCAAAAAGGTTGGCAGAGGCATTCAACAAAACCATCATCAAGTTACTCAAGAAGTTCGTATCGTCCAACAAACGCGACTGGAACGAGAAGCTTGGTGAATGCTTATGGGCGTACCGTACCACGGTCCGAACGGCCACGGGGAACACACCATTCTCTCTGGTGTACGGGAGTGAGGCAGTTCTCCCATTGGAGACTCAAATACCCTCACTCCGCGTCGCCCTCACTTATTAATTGACGACGGATGATAACTACCGACGCCGACTACAAGAGTTGGAGGCCTTAGATGAAAAGCGCCTCCTAGCTCAGCAAAGGATCGAACTATACCAAGCACGCATCTCTGGAGCCTTCAACAAGAAGGTTAAAATCAGAACATTCCAGACGGGCGATCTCGTTCTGGAAGTCCGAAGACCGAAGGTCATGACTCACAAGACCGCCGACAAGTTCCAGCCAAAATGGGAAGGCCCATTTATCATCGAGGTTGTATTCTCCAACGGTGCTTACCGCCTCACAAAACAGAATGGGGATTTGCTCATGTTGCCCGTCAACGGCAAGTTCCTGAAGAAATATTATGTCTAAACGACATTCTCCAGATTATTGAGTCATGTGCCCGCTGGTACCGCTGAACTCACCCTCACAATTCTCCAGATCATTAAGTCACGTACCCGCTGGTACCGCTAAACTCACCCTCATAATTTTCTAGATTTTCGAGTCACGTACCCGCTGGTACCGCTGAACTCACCCTCATAATTTTCCAAATTTTCGAGTCACGTACCCGCTGGTACCGCTGAACTCACCCTCACCATTCTCCAGATTTTCGAGTCATGTACCCACTGGTGCCGTTGAACTCACACTCACCATTTTCCAGATTCCCGAGTCATGTACCCTCTCGTGCCGCTGAACTCACATCCACAACATCACAATATCGAGTCATGTACCCGCTGGTGCCCCTGAACTCACATCCCGGTCACTCTTTCAGATAGTAAGTCATATACGATCATAACTCTGAACTTTTTTCCTGGAAGAGATCCTCCCTCATGATCCAATACCCGCACTCCCAGTGCACAAAAAGGGTAAGCGATCCACAAATTGTCAAAACGGCCATGTCCTCATTACCTCTGTGTCGTTTCACTTCCGCCAAAAACAAATCATCCCCTACATAGAACTTCCATGTCCTCATCACCTCTGAGTCGTTCTATGTACCCCCTCTTCATTAAGCCCACTCCTGCCATGTCCTCATTACCTCTGAGTGGGAAGGCTCCGTAGAAGAAACCTTCATACTTGCCATGTCCTCATTACCTCTGAGTAAGTATGTCGATTCCCTTTCAACCTATTATCTGTACCCACAACCGGAGTACGACAAGGATAATAGGTCCACAAATGTCCTCTGTTGACCACAAATATCCTCCGTGAATTCACTCCTGCCATGTCCTCATTACCTCTGAGTAGGAAGATTCTACGATAAAACCCTCATACTTGCCATAACCTCATTACCTCTGAGCAAATATGTTGGTTCCCTTTCATCCTATTATACATATCCTAAGCCAGGGTACGCCAAGGATAATAGGCCCACAAATATCCTCTGCTAAGTTTCTTAGCACAGGCCCACTATTCTTCGTCATGCCCCGGGAGCCCAGCTGCTCCATGGCATTCTATATCCCGATACTGAGAACGTCCACGACCACCTTGCCGTGGAACTGTTCTAAGTGTCCCTTAGTCAAACCTGTTACCTGTACCAAAAACCAAGGTACGCCATGGGTAACAGGTCCATAAACAAGTCCCCCATGCGGGACAAACACCACCATCATATCACAAGCACAACAAACAATACGAATGAAGGGTAGAATGGAAAGTACTCTTTATTTGAAGGAAGAAAAAAGCATTACATGTTTCGGGACCACGTCCCTCTCAAAAAAAAAGAGAAAATAAAGAAGACAAAAAAAGGAAAATGCCGACTTTAGCCCGACGTTACACAATTCCAAAAGACGATTCTTCACTAAAATGGCCTCCTGTTCGAGTCGCTGTTTGACTCGACACTCAGCCTCCCGGGATAACCGCTCTTCATCATCCAAGCCCATGAGCTCTTGCCAGTCATCTTCCAACTTCTTCAGGGCAACTTCCAGGTCAGTCGAAGCTCGATTAACTCTGTCAACCTCCTGAATAATCAGCTCCTTATCAATACGGACAGCCTCAAGTTCAGACTCCAAGAAAGTTAGCTTCCTCTGAAGCTCAAGGATCTGCTCTCGCGTCTCAGTGATCCCACGGGAGGCAGCCGCTTCCCGAGCCATAACATCTTCGCCCTCATGGCTCAATTGATCATATCGAATAGACAGATCGCGAAGGTCCTTCAGTACGGTCGGCCTGGTTTTATCTCGAGCAGCCCTTGTCTTCTCTATAGTAGCGGTGAGAGAACCACGCTTCCGATCTATAACAGCAGATAAATCAGCCTGCCGCAACACCTGCAGCTGGGCCACCAGCTGCTCAATCTCCAATAACTTCGTCTCCAAGAGCGCAGCCAGCCCCGCACCCCGAAGAAGAGTCTTAAGGATATCAATTTGACCCTGAGCGCATTGCGGGACAGGACGAAAGAGGTCCCCCTTTCCACAGCGGCCGTTATTCCCCTCCTCAAGTGACGGTAAAAACTGTCAACTACGTCCTGTAACGCGTCATCCAAGACATCTGTAGAGTACGGCGTCAGAGGGAGCGTGGCCGGCAACGTCGGAGGAGTAATGCTAGAACTTGCCACCAGGGGGATGGAATCCGAGCAGAACGACGCACGGATAACGGATAACTCTTTCTCCGCCACCCGAAGAGCCTGGATACTCGGTAGGGCAGAGAGGTCGACTCTCGGAGCCACCCCAGCAGAAGAGGATGAGAGGACCATCGTCCCCTGCCCTGGCCGTCCCATCACCCGACTTTCCGAACTCGAGCCCACGGGAGGCCCCTCAAGACGAGCCAGAAGAGGAGGAAGTACGCTCCTCTCTACTGGTGCCCCTTCGATATAGTTCGTCTCAATTGTGTCCATCCTCAGCACTGGAGAGGCCGGACCTGTATGTCCAGAATAATGATCAGTCGACGTGACCTGGAGGATGTGATGATAGAGCAGATAGGCCTCCTCGCAGGATAAGATTCGGCTTATCTTACCAGGAAAGAAACATGGAGGCTGCAGCTCGTGCGTAGCTGACATGACCTTCTTACCCGCAACCTCCAAGTTAGATTCAGCAGGTTCCTCTATCCCAGCCATCCCGGAGGGAAGTACGGCGCGATCGACGTCATCTTGATAAAATTCAGCAATTTCAGGGACAGGTTCATTAAAACCCCCGTCATCCCGGGTCACCACCTCAGCATCTTGAGACTCTTCTTTTTCTCTTGACACCTACAAGAAGGAAAGAAGATGATTAAAATCGAAGCTAGAAGGAAAGAAGGAAGAAAGAATCGGGAGTGGCTTGGTTACCTCTGACGCGGGGTTAATTTTTTCTCCGCTTTCTCTTATAATTAGCTGATGGTGTCTGGTCGCAACCAACTTCCGAGAACGAGAGATACCGCCAACAGGGGAAACTTGCCTGTTATGCTTTGGAGTAGGGCCAGGCGCAACGGGTGGCTGATCCCCTAACATCTCATCTGTCGAAATAGGCGGCTGATCCACCTCTATGTCTGCCACCGGAAGGATAGAGTCATCTCCATCATGTTCGTTGCCTTTATCATCCTCAGCAGCGAAATCCAAATCTGGCACTTCGACTCTAGCCTTTCTCTTCTTGGCCCCTTGAGATCCTTCCTCCAGGCCGGTACCAACAATAAAACTGGCACCTGGGTTAAAACCGACCGGGGGTTTGTTCGCCATGACATGATACAAAGCCGCCATGTACAAGATCTCCACTGACGCCTTAATGGCAGGGACCGGGAAAATGGTACGGGTATGGAATGTATCATAGTATTGCCAAGCCCTGATACCATCAAGAAGGCTACCTTCAAAACCCAGACAGGAGCTGGGACTGTCTAGACAAAGTTGGCTGTATCCAAACTGTCGGGCAAACCTGCTAGGCAGATAAGGCTCCAGAAAAACAGTATTGCGGTTACGATATACCAGATGTGCGGGGCGGATGTTACGCAGCCACAGGAGCATCTGGCTGTCCAGAAGTTGAGGGGGCGCAATACCGTCAAGATGTATAGCCTCTATGTCCTTAGCAGTAAAGCGAGGGACGGATACGAAAATATGGTACATATCTGCCCTCGCTAATGCCATCCGGCAAGCCCGTATGGTCTCATACTCCCAAGGCTCATCACGATAACGGAAGATAAATGCGTCATCATCAGTTACACCGTCTTCAGAGCCCGACCTCATCAAAGACGAATAATGCATCAACAGCCACCCCATCAAATAGTGATAGGGCAATTCGGTCTGTTCAAAATCCTTGGTCACATCGCGAGCGATGACCTTAGATGTGAAGGTGCGAAGGCCACGGTGTATGCTGTACACCATGGCCGGGAGGAGAGCTAGCCTGATTCGCAAAACTAATTTCACAGCCGGAAGGATGAAGTTACGACTGATTCTCTCGATAGAACTAGCCCCTCCAGAGACTACACAATTTTGCAGCCATATCATCAAAAACCCTGCCAGGAGCGCCTTCTCTGACAGCTCTTGGGTATCCTGGTAAAAATAACCAAAAGAGTCGATCTTACTCCCGAATCTGTCACTGGTGGTGGCCACCCTCTTAGCCGACGATACCAAGTCTTTAACCGCCTCCCGAGATCGAGGATGACGGGAGGTAACTCGACCTGAGGCATCCGTAGGGAAGAGATAGTGCACCCAGTCCTTGGTGTGGGGAGCATTCCCTTCCGAGTTGCTATCCTTTCGGGCTATCTGATGACATGTGCTATAGTGGCACAATATCTCTTGGTAAAGAGCCACGAAGCCGGGATACCGTCTTTCCAAATCTTCGAACTCCTCATTAGTGGGAGTATACGCCTCGAAAGCTTCGTCCCCCCAAGGAAGCTTGGAGACTACGTGCATTTCATGGAGCGCTAGCCCCATTTCCCCTACGGGTGTATAGAAGGTTCCTGTATGGCAGTTATACATCTCCAGCAGAGACATGAACAGCTTCTTGTTTATGGACAAGCCACGGCTGGTACCTCGAATAGCATGGTAAAGGCCAATCTCACACAAAAAGGCCTCATACTTCTGCAAGATCCACATAGACAGATTGGTCCACGAGGGAATAGGATGTATCCAACTGGGGAGCATCAACCGGCCAATGAAGTAGGAGCCCTTCCGAACAAGTTGATTTATAAAAGTGTCGGCGGTAAAAAATATGAAATTAGGGCCCGCCACATTCAAGAAAGTACCTGGGACCAATCCCGTTACAGAACAGCTGGTATGCACCTTGCCGGCAGTCACTGACTTCAGACTGTTATTATAATGGATGTTTCCCACAAACATCCCACCTCGGGTAGGCGTTAAAGTCTCTTCCATCTTCCGGTCCAATGGGAGCATATTGAACCAAGATAATGGGAAGTGTCGCTCCATTTGGGGGATGCGGATCGCCATCCCGTTAGAGACAAAACTTTAATTCTCCGACATCTCCAGAACATGACTGTTCTCTACAGTCAAGGCGTCTCCAAAAAAGAACGCAGGCTTCAAATATTCCCCTTCGAATTTCCTAGATTTCATCATAGCGTTAAGGAAATGAAAAGGCTAGTTCTTAATGGCATTCAGTCTAGCCGGAGGTTCGTCACTCAGAAACTGATCCGTCATATGCTGAACAATATGGTCGTACCTATAACCCAGAGCAGCTTGGGCACTACCTACCAGAAGTACTCCAGCAGCATTTACCGGCAGATTTACTGAAAAGAAGACAGAGAAAGATAAGTTAAAAAGATGGATAAAAAAAAGAGAGAGATGATTGGGAGCTGCCAAGCTTCATGCGGCTCAAGAAAACACCCATGCGGTTCCAATTTAATGAAGCTTTATGCGGCTCCAAGCCTCATGCGGCTCAAGACTCAGAAGAACACTTATGCGGCTCCGTTCAAAGAAAGTCCATGCGGCTCAACGTTGCTTATGCGGCTTTGTCGGCAAAGCACGTATGCGGACATAATGGCTATTCTTATACGGCTCGCAGCCCAGCCATAGGACGAACTTGAACCTCACAAAAGCTCGTGCATAAAATATACGACGTAGCTATAGCAGTTAGGGTTCTTTAACTCATACAATGTCCTTACCAATAATGGGGGGATGAACGTCAGGATGAACATCGGGTACGACGACCGACGGAGGAACGGCCGCAGTTGAGGCAGAAGTAGTCTTCTTGCCTTTCGCCGTTGCAATCGATGAAGAGGCCGCCTTCTTGCCCTTTGCTACCACGGTCTTCTTGGGAGCCATTAGTTATCGGAGAAGAAAAGGACGATAGGGATAGGGAGAATTTGAAGAAAAAGAGAAAGTAAAGAAGCCCTTTCTCTCTCCAAACTCCTCTTATTTATAGGAGGACGAGAGAAGGAGGACACGTGGACTAGTAACCGCCTCGTAAAAGGTGAAATCGACTCCTCGGGTTTCGTTCCCGAGATTCACCCAGGACATAAAATCCAAAAGAATTAATGAACCGGCCCTTGGAATTTTACTCTAAAGACGGCGCGAAAACGAACTAGGAGGCAATTAAAGACCTTCACACGTGGTAAGAAGCTATGCGGCTCGAAAGTCGCCGCTGCTAAGCCATCCATACGACTGAAACAACTCTGCGGCTCGAAAGTTCATGCGGCTGAAACTTCCATGCGGCCAAGACATCTATGCGGCCAAGACATCTATGCGGCTAGAAAGAGCTTCCACACGGCCATGCTTCTTATTCAAAGTATTTTAATTTTGCAAATTGAAAACTTTGAAGGGGGTCTTGTAGAAGCATGGAAAATAATGAAGAAAGAGCCATGCGGCCAGGAAACCCCATGCGGTTCAGAAAACCCATGCGGCTCAGAAGACCCATACGGCTCAACGAGTTTATGCGGCTCTGTGATCTCCATGCAGCTCAAAAGAGAAGACATGTGGCTTGCAAACGGTTCTCCCCTTCGCCCTATGCTGCATTAATTGCTTTGACGGCTGGTCGCTCTGACGAAACGACAGGCCTGACATAAAGAGGCAATTATGACTCTGTCATAATGACAGAATCCTAGGAAATCAAAGAAAATCTCTGACACAACCCCTTCCGAGATCCAGAAAACACCACGCAGCCTAGACACGTGGACAGCCATATGCAGCTCGAGCGGAGACCCCCCTATGCGGCTCAGGCTGAAGTTGTCCTATGCGGCCCAGATCGAGACAGCCCTATACGGCTCAAGCAGATGCAGCCCTATGTGGCTTACAAGAATCATCTCCATGTGGCTCACTACCCATTGAAGGGTCTAGATTATCATATGGTTCGAAGATTCGGACGCCACTCCCCAGGCAGCCCTGACACGTGGCCAGGCTTATGCGGCTCAACCCTTATGCGGCTCAATCCTTATGCGGCTCAGTGACTCCCGGGACACGTGTCATAAAGCCAATCAATTTCCCAGATTTACTACAATCAAAGATTGGGTCAAATCCCAATAATCTGGGACACGTGGCAGGAGAATGAATTAAATTTATTCATTCAGATTCGCAGATATCAGCAAATCATCATCACGAAAATTTATTCCAATCAGCATTAATTACTGATAGGATTTGGTGCAATCTACAATAAATGGCCCAGATTCATCACACTCGAGATTAATGGCCCAGATTGATCAATCAACAGGCCACCGCCACTCTAAGGGGCAATCATTACAAACCCTAATGATTGCATTCCCTCCTTATAAATAGCAAGATACCATTCCTTTGCAGAAGAGGACTTTTTCGAGATCAGAGAGAGCACCACATACTTAAAGAGAAAAAGTAGAGAGAGAGCAAAGAGAGTATTTCTTCAACGCCAAGCAATCTTCTGGAGCCAAGGCTGCATACCGATCGTCTAAGGAGTAAGGCAGAGCTGTCGTAGCTTTCCCGAGCCTCTATCATCACCCCCCAGAATCTAAAATAAACAATTGTACTTAGACTGCTGTACTTAGGCTTTCATCCCTAGGCTTTCTTTGTGCAAGCGAGTTTGAAACGTGAAGTAAAAGTCCAGTCCTCCGATAATTGTTCTGCTCTTTTATATTTCATGGCAAACAGAAGTCCCTTGAACAGAACCGCATATAAACCCATCAAAAACAGAGCCGCATGAACTCCGTTAAAACCCAGCCGCATAAGGACCCACCAAAACAGAGCCGCATGAACTCCGTTAAAACTAAGCCGCATAAGGACCCGTCCAAACAGAGCCGTATGATCTCTTTTAAAACGGAGCCGCATAAGGACCCACCAAAACAGAGCCGTATAAACTCCGTTAAAACTGAGCCGTATAAGGACCCGTCCAAACATAGCCGCACGAACTCTGTTAAAATTGAACCGTATAAGGACCCACCAAAACAGAGCCGAATGAACTCCGTTAAAACTGAGCCGCATAAGGACCCGTCCAAATAGAGCCGCATGAACTCTTTTAAATATTTTCTGGCCATCTTTTGACTTTGTTTTTTTGTTATTTTTTTAGTAAATTTGCCAGTTAATGCTGCGGGACAAACTTTGGTGGGTCGCGTCCAATCTGCTGTAGGCTATAGGTACGACCACATAGTCGAGTATGTGATGAACCAGCTTCCAAAAGACAAACCTGTGGAGAGGCTGGGAGACATTAAAAAGCAATCCTTCTTCTTTATCTCGGGGATGATGAACTCAGGGCTGCTGGGGAGCAAACACTTGAAGCCTACTTTCATCTTCGGAGACGTCCTGACTGTGAAGAACTCCCAATTTTTGGACATATCCGAGAGTTGGAGTTTTACTTCTGACGAGATGGCGATCCATATTCCTCTGATGGAGTGTCACTTCCCACTGTCATGGTTTAACATGCTACCGATGGACAGAAAGATGGAGGAGTCTTTGACTCCAAGTCGGTCTGGGATGTTCGTGGATAACAACCATTATAACAACAACTTAGGGTCAGCATATGCAGGCAAGGTCCCGGTCAGCCGCTACGTGATGGGGTTGGCCCCGGACAGTTTCTTAAATGTGCAGGGTCCCAAGTTCAAGTTCTCTCAAGCTGACACGTTCCTGAACCAGCTTGCTCGGAAGGGATCCTATTCCGTTTGCCGGTTGTCGCTACTGAGTTGGAAAAACCCTATACCTTCGTGGACCAACCTGCCTACGTAGATCATGCGGGAATACGAGACTCTCCTGCGTGAGATTGGACTCTACCATGCTATTCGGGGCACCAGCTACGGCTTGCCTATAAACAAGAAATTGTTCATGGCTCTGCTGGAGATGTATAACTGCCGTACAGGGACCTTCTTCACACCCGTAGGGGATATGGGGCTTGCCCTCCACGAGATGGATGTCGTCTTCCAGCTGCCTTGGGGTGAGGAAGTCTTTGAGGTGTATACCCCGATGAACAAAAAGTTCAAGGATTTGGAGAAGAGGTTCCTGGGCTTCGTCGTCGTCTACCGAGAATTGTTGTGTCATCACAGCACATGCCAGCAGCTGTCAAAGAAAAAGAACGACGGTTCGGAAGAGAACCTTCCTCACACAAAGGCCTAGCTCACTTATCTTTTTAAGCTCGGTGCCTCAGGCCAGGTTGCTCCCCAAAGTCCTCACACTCGGGAGGAGGTGCAGGACCAAGTATCGATCGCCAAGAGAGTAAGAACCACCGGTGACAGGTTCGGGAGTCAATCTGACTCTTTTGCTTATTTCAATCAAGCCACTCAGCCGTTGTCCGAGAAGGCGCTCCTGGCAGGGTTCCTGATAGTGTGGCTACGAAATTGCTTAGTGTCAGGAGGGGCTGGTTCTATTGAGAGGATCAGCCGCAACTTCATCCTTCCTGCTATGAAGCTGGTCTTTGGGGTTAGACTAGCTCTTCTCCCGGCCATGGTGTACAGCATACACCGTGGCCTTCATATTTTTTTCATCCAAGGTCATCGCCCATGACACGACGAAGGACTTTGAACGCATTGAACTGCCCTATCACTATCTGATGTGGTGGCTGCTGATGCATTGCCGGTCTTTGATGAGGCCTGACCCTGAAGATGGCATAACTGCTGACGATGCTTTTATCTTTCAATATCGCCGCATGCCTTGGGAATGTGAGACTATGTGCGCCTGTCAGATGGTGCTGGCAAGAGTGGACAGATACACTTTTTTCGTGTCTGTTCCTCGATTTACTGCTGAGGAAGTGAGGGTCGTACATCTTGATGGTATTGGGCCTTCCGACTTCTTATCTGACAAGATGCTCCTTTAGCTGCACAACATTCATCCTTCCCACCTAGTATACCGCAACCGCAATACTGTCTACTTGGAGCCTTACTTATCCAGTAGGTTCTCTCGCCAGTTTCGGTATAACCAGCTATTCTTGGACAGTCCCAGCTCTTGCCTGGGTTTTGAAGGTAGCATCCTTGATGGTATCAGAGCCTGGCACTATTACAACACGGTTCATACCCATACCAGCTTCTCAGTTTCTGATGCTGGGGAATCCGAGGAGATCTTGTATTTGGTGGCTCTATACCATGTCATGGCGATCAAGCCTCCTGTTGGTTTTGACCCGAGTACCAGCTTCATTGTTGGTACTGGCTTGGAGGAGAAGCCCAAGGGGTCTAAGGAGAGGAAGAAGAGGGAGAACACAGTTGCTGCGTCGGACTCGGAGTCTGCCAACACGGACGAAAAGGATGACGAGCATGACCCCGACAACTCTCTTCCTCCTGCAGAAAATGTGGTGGCGGATCAGCCGCCTATCGTTCCTGGTCCTTCGCGCAAGCAAAGCAGGTGTGTGCCCGTCATTGGTGGCAGAACTTACTCCATGAAACGGGCTGCATTTAAGCCTCACGGGATGCTCATCAAGGAGAGAGGCGAGGATGACGCCGTCTCGGAGGTGAATTGAACTACAACCATCTTCTTCTTTAGCTCTTCTTTTTCCTGAACTATGACCTAGTCATTTTTTTTTGCTCTGTAGGTGTCAGAAGAAGGGGACTTTCCAGAGTCAGCTGCTGTCTCTGAAGTCGACCCGGCTCTAACTACTCTAGTTAGAGATATGAGTGCCGGGATTATTGCTGCCGAGATTCTTTCAGCGACGGCTGAGGTTCCTCCAGTTGTCGATGTCCCAACCCAGGCTGACGTGGGCTCTGCTGAACCCGTCCCTGAGACTGCTGAACTTCAGCTGGGTGATGCTGATCCAGTCGTATCTCCTTCCGGGGAGGCTGGGGCAGCAAAACCATCTGTATTCGGCTCGTACGTTGCTGGTGAAGAGACTACGGCGGCTGTGAGCGAACCTCAATCTCAACAACTCTTCCCTGGTAAGATAAGCCAAGTCTTAACTAGTGAGGAGGTTTATTTGCTCTATCATCACATCCTTCGGGTTAAGCTGATTGATGGTTGCTCTGGACATACAGGTCCTTCTCCTTTACTGCCAACGATGGACATTATCAGGGGAGAGTTGGCCAGAGGGGATCTGGCTGAAGAGAGTGTGCCTTTCCTCCCTCTAGCTTACATTGAGGGGCCTTCTGCTAGATCGAGTTCAGGAGAGCAAGCGGCGGAACGACCGGAGCGGGGAAAACTGATCCCTGCACCCTCTTCTGTTCATGTGGCTCCGGAGGTCAACCTTTTCGCCTTGCCGAGTCTCCAAATCCTTCGGGCTACGGAGGAGAAATTGGCCGCTATTCTAGCGTCCTTTCGCTCGGAGCTTGTTTCCCTTATGGCAGGGATAGCAAGTTCCGGTGCACCTTCTTCAACCCTATCAGCTACCCTTTCTTTGACGCCGTCTTCTTCGGAAGTTCTGGATGAATCGTCAAAGGATGTAGTTGACAGTTTTTATCGTCACCTGAGGAGAGAAGTTGAAGCTGCGGTAGAGAGGGGGACCTCTTTTGCCTTGGCCCGTCAATACGCCCGGGGCCAGATTGAAATCCTTAGAACCCTCCCCGGTGGGGCAGGGATAGTTGAGCTGCTGGAGCCCAAATTGCTAGAGGCGGATCAGCTTATGGCCCAATTTCAAGTACTACGACAAGTCGACCTATCTTCGATGGTAGATCAAGAGCGTGCCTTCCTCATAACTGTTATGGAAAAGGTAAGGGCCGCACGAGATGCGTCCAAGCCTATTATAATAAAAGACATCCATGATCTGTCTCTGCAGTATGATCAGATGAGCCGCCAGGGAAAGGATTGCATTGCTTGGGAAGAGGCAGCCTCTCGCGGGATAACTGACATAAAAGAGCAGATCCTCGAGCTCCAGAGAAAATTGGCTTTCTTAGAATCTGAGCTCAAGGCCTCCCGCACGGGTAAGGAGCTAATCGTTCAGGAGGCCGACAAAGTCACCCGTACTTCTACTGACTTGGAGCGTGCTCTGAAGAAGCTTGAAGATGGCTGGCAGGCTCATGCGCATCTGGAGGATGCGGAGTAGTTGACTGAGGAGGCCGAGCGCCGAGCCAAGCGGCAGTTTGAGCGGTCGACGGCTGTAATGCGGAACCGTCTCAGAGAATTATGTATCGCCGAACCATAGTCGACTTTTTTCTTTTCTTTTTTCTCTTTATGTTTCTTCATTTTTTTGGCAGGGACGTGGTCCCAAAGAATGTAGTACTTTTGATTTGATTTGAATAAATGACTTTGCTTGTATCATCCTTTATCTATCGTACTTGTACTGCATTTATGTGCTTACCCTACTGGGGGATTTTCTGTGGACCTATTACCCTTGGCATACCTTGGTTTTAGGTACGAATAATAAGTTTGGTAGGGATACCTAGAACAACTCTGCGGTAAGGTGGATATGGAAGTTCTTGGTATCGAACGAAAGAATATCGTAGAACAGCTGGGTTCCAGAGGCATGAGATTGTGAGAAAAGAGGCGCATGTACTAGAAAACTTAGTACAACATTTGTGGTCAACTGCAGACATTTGTGGTCAAATGTGGACATTTGTGGTCAACTGTGGACATTTGTGGGCCTATTGTCCTTGGCGTACCCTGGTTTTGGGTACGGATAATAAGTCGAGAGAAAACCAATATACTTACTCAGAGGTAATAAGGACGTGGTAAATATGAGGGTTTCTTCAATGGAGTCTTCCTACTCAGAGGTAATGAGGACGTGGCAGGAGTGGACACCATGAAGGGTACATAGAACAACTCAGAGATAATATGGACGTGGAAGTTCTATGTGAGGGACGGTTTGTTTTTTATGGAAGTGAAACAACTCAGAGGTGACATCGACGTGGTTGTTTCGGAAAATTTGTGGATCTGTTACCCATTTTTATGCACTGAAAGTGCGGATAATAAATCATGAGGAAGATGCTCTTTTAGGAAGGAAGTTCAGAGGTATGACATACATGACTTAATACCCAGAAGAGGCGATATAGATTCATTTGGGATGACCAAAGTGTAAGTTCAGCAGTACCTGGGGGCACATAACTTAACAGTTTGGTTGATTCAGAGGATGTCATTTAGACATAATACTTCTTCAGGAACTTGCCATTGACGGGCAACATGAGCAAGTCTCCGTTTTGTTTTACGAGGCGGTAAGCACCATTGGAGAATACAGCCTCGATGACAAATGGGCCTTCCCACTTTTGCTGGAATTTACCGGCGGTTTTGTGAGTCATAACCATCGGCCTCCGAACTGCCATAACGAGATCGCCCACTTGGAATTTTTCAAGTTTAACCTTCTTGTTGAAGGCTCCGGAGATGCGTGCTTGATACAGCTCGATTCGTTGTTGAGCTAACAGGCGCTTCTCATCTAAGGCCTCCAACTCTTGTAACCGGCGACGGTAATTGTCATCCGTCGTCAATCGATAGGTGAGGGCGATGCGGAACGAGGGGATTTTAGTCTCCAGTGGGAGAACTGTCTCACTCCCATACACCAGAGAGAATGGTGTGTTCCCGGTGGCCGTTTGGACTGTAGTACGGTACGCCCATAAGAATTCACCAAGCTTTTCGTTCCAGTCGCGTTTGTTGGAAGATACGAACTTCTTGAGCAGCTTGATTATAGTTTTGTTGAATGCTTCTTCCAACCCATTCAACGTCGGATTGTACAATGTTGAAGCAACATTCTGGATCCGATGTTTGTCGTAAAACCGATAGAAGGCGTGGCTTGCGAACTGTGGACCGTTGTCGTGGATGATCCTTCGAGGCAGTCCGAAGCGATAGATGACGTGATACTTGAGGAAGCGGATCACATTTGATGTCTTTACTTCTGCAAGTGAGACAGCTTCCACCCATTTGGATAAGTAATCTGTAATTTCCAGTATGAAGCGGTGCCCTCTGGATGAAGGTGGGGTGATAGGACCAATGATGTCCATTCCCCATGCCTCAAATGGCCAGGATGCTACCGTTGGGTATTGGAATTGAGATGGTTGGTATATGAAATCTGCGTGGACCTGACAGGCTTTGTACTTTCTTGCATAATCTATTGTATCTGCCACCATCGTAGGCCAGTAGTAGCCTATTCGGCGAAGGCGATCTTGCAATTTTGGGCCAGGCTGATGGGCCCTGCAGACGCCGTCATGTGCTTCACGTACAGCTTCTTTGGCTTTTGTATTGGACAGACACCGAAGCAGTAATCCGTCGTATGATCGCCGATACAGCATCGTTGTTTCTGTATCGTAGAAGAATCTAAGAGAACGTCTTCTAATAGAGGTGGCTTCTTTCGGGTTCTCCGGCAAGATGCCATAAACTGCGAAGTCGATAAATAGGAGCCTCCAGTCCTGCATCTTGTCAACCGTCATGGCAGAATAGCTCTCAGCAAATTAGACGGTATTCTTGGGACAGACCAACTCATGGCCTATTACGTCCACCAAATGATGAGTATATTTTGGGACCGCCAGGGAAGCAGCCAGTCCTGCTAAGGCATCGGCTTCAATATTCCAGAGTCTCGGAACATGTTCTATGAAGAACCCTTTCAGAGACGTAATGATGGCGATCGCTACCTGATGATAGGGGATCATGTCTTCATGACGAACTTCATATGAACCCCGGATCTGATTGACGATTAACTGTGAATCGCCATATGCCTCTAGGTACTCTACCCCCAGTTCTTTTGTAAGTCGGAGGCCGGTAACCAAGGCATTGTACTCGGCCATGTTTTTCGAGCAGGGTTCTGTGAGGGAATATGCCCGGTTGATCACCAAGCCAGAGGGAGAAATCAGAACCACTTCGACCCCAACGACAATATTTCTCTTGGGTTCGGTTCTTGAAACACCGTCGAAGAACATTCGCCAAATGGAATCATTGGAAGCCATGTTTGAATTGGCGACCTCGTCTGGCATTTCTTCATATATTCTGGTTGACTTCGAACTTGGATGGTCTGCTAAAAAGTCTGTCAGAGCTTGACCTTTAACAGCCTTTTACGGGACGAAGATCATGTGGTAGGGAGACAGTAATATCGCCCAGGTAGCAAGGCGAGAGCTGAGCGCACCTGGCTTGGTCATGAGAACCCTGAGGGGGTTAAATCTTGATATGACATGGATGGTTTGTCCTGTAACATAGTGTCGCATCTTCTGGATAGCGAACAACAGAGCAAGACATTCCTTCTCCACGACGGTATATCTATGCTTAGGCCTAATCATTATTCGGCTGAGGTAATAAATAGCATGTTTATGCCCCGCGTCATTGTTTTGTGCTAGTAGGGCACCGAGGGAATGCTCCATCGCTCGTACATAAAGCAAGAACGGCTTTCCAGCAACCGGAGCCACCAGAACTGGAGGATTTGACAGATATTCTTTGATGTTGTCGAACGCACGTTGGTACTCTTCATCCCATACGAATGAGACGCCCTTCTTCATGAGGTGGGTGAATGGTTGACATCGCCCGGAGAGGTTAGAGATGAACCTCCTAATGTAAGCTAGCCTCCCTTGAAGGCCTCGGAGTTCACGAAGATTTCTTGGGAGACCTATCTCCATGATTTCCTTCGACTTTTCCGGATCTATGTGAATTCCCTGGGCAGTAATGATAAAACCCAGGAATTGTACACTAGATACACCCAAAAAGGATTTGGTGGGATTCATCTTTAAGTTGTGCGCTCGCATCAGGTCGAATACCGTCCTCAGATCCTGCAGATGGTCTCCCTTATAGCGGCTTTTGACAGCGATGTCATCAACATAACAGTCCACGGTCTTGCACAGGTGATCTCTGAAGATGACACTCATGGCTCTTTGATATGTGGCACCGACATTCTTTAAACCGAAGGGCATGACTGTGTAACAGTACACGCCAATCGGTGTTCGGAATGATGTATGCTTTTCGTCATCATGAAACATCTTAATTTGGTTGTATCCTGAGAAGCCATCCATGCATGACATGCACTCGAAGCCACATGTGTTGTCGATCATGATGTCAGTGATAGAAAGAGGGAACTCATCTTTAGGACATACTTCATTTAGATTTCGGAAGTCGATGGAAATTCGAATCTTTCCATTCTTCCTGAGAAGTGGCACTATGTTGGCGATCCAGTCTGGATGTTGCTCCTCCCGGATGAAGCCGTTGGCTATCAGTTTGTTGACCTCAGCTTCGATAGAATTTATGATGTCCGGGCGGAAACGTCTTTGCTGTTGCTTGACCGATTTTGCGTCTGGATGAATGTTGAGTTTATAAAGTGCAACTTCGGGGTTTAGCCCTGACATGTCTTCATAGCTCCAGGCGAACACATCAATATACTCTCTGACGAGTTGCAAAAGTGCCTCCCGCTCTTCGTCTATCAGGCTTTTGCTAACGAAGATTGGCTTTGGAGAGGACTCATCGCCGAGGTCAACTTGCATAACCTCATCTTCAGTGGGAGGTTCACGAAGTTCGAAGCATTTCTTCCATTGTGCGTCTAGTTGCTGGACCCAAGGTTCTAATTTGAGAAGTTTGGGTACATCTTCATCTTCTTCGTAGGCATCAGTAAATGCCATATTGACGGACAGAGCTTGCCTGAATACGTCCTCGATGCTGACATCCGAATCAGAAGTTGGTGATCCGGTTGAGTGTGAATGTCAGTCACATTCCTCATCTGAGCTTTCGGGGGTCGTTGCAGGTGTAACATAACCTAGCCCATGTCTGGTCTTGCTATAGTAATCCCAAGGTTTTCCAGTCGGGACTGGTAATTATAAGGGTAGTCGCCGGCCGGTGCCGTAGTTCAAGCCTGGTATAGATTCTATGTCGTACCCCTATTTTTGTATAAGATACTTGGAACGGAAGCTATAGAGATAAAGTGGCAGTCTTCCTGTGTCGGATTTGGGATTAACTTCTTCTGGCCTGAAGTACTGTGGATCATTCTTTCGGCCGAAGATGATTAGATGATCGTCTCATTCGACTATGAAGCAGGCGCCTTCTACATGAGTGATTTGATTTGTGGCATGGACATTTGTCACTTGCGTGTGTAGGTTGGTGCCTATACCGTGTTCCATAGCATATATTATACAAAGCTTATTAAGCTCGATGTAGTTCAAAGATAACCCTTTATTGATGAAGTAAGGTATCTTTACCAGTAGAATTACATCATCTGCAAACGGAACATCAGTGTGAGCAGCCACATACTTGGTGTCACAACCCGTACCCGCTTTTCGGATACGAAACGTGTCCAAGCCAGCCTACGTCGCAGAGTCGGCGGTAGAACGCTGTCAAGCCCGCAAGAAATAAATGCTCAAGAAAAAATATTTGATTGCTCATTCACATTTCTACATTTATTACAACATTTATAATTAAAGAAAATACAAGATTTTACAATTAATGAAATTGATACAATAGCTTTCTATTTCTAGGTTGAACTCATCATACCCAAGCCTTTCCAGTGCTAATTGTGATCGCGGCTAAACCTGAAAAATGTTGGTTTCCAGTCAGGAATGGAACAAGTACACAAACCGACGGTAATACGAGAACATAATAGAATTAACAAGACATGAAAATAACATATGAGAGATAAAAACTGGAAGATAACTGATGACATAGCACGATGGAGAAGAAAAGGAAAAAAAATAAAAGATATCTATCTATGTGGTATAAAATATCCTTTTCGACATGTGAACCGCTGGGGCGTAAATCTGGCACCTGCACGTGTCGTGTACAGGTGCTATTGTTCACGAATAGACATCATGGGATAGTTCTGGGTAGTCCACATGTCTACTAAGATATTTCTCCTTCCGATTACTCCATGTGACGAGCGTGTCAACAAGCAGCAAAATATATATATAGACATAAAATGAAAAGACTACTATGAATCGAAAAGCAATCAGAAAAGTGCACTTACCTGAGGTCCTTAGCTGGAGAAACCAATAATACTATACCACTCAATGAGCCACAATCAGTCAACACATGCAGAAGTCTCCAGATGCTGAAATAAACAGTACCAACGTTCTCAGAATAGTCGAATTAGCTAGGATTGCCTGTCCTTAAGTCCAATTCTGGACACAGAGGCAAAACGGTAATTTCGGGCAAAAACGGTGTCCGCCGTTGGACCCGCTTTGCACCGAAAAGCGTGCCAGAGTCAACGGTCTCTAAAGTCGTCAAACTATATGTCAACAGGTCCGATTTGCCTAGGGTTGATATGAAGTTTGTCAGAAAAAGAACTTATGACTAGTCACGGTCCAGGTTAATCCAAGAAAATTTTAACTAAGGATAATATATTTATCTAAGAAAATATTTATAACCCTTTTTTTCTTTAGAAAACAATTATACTAGTTGAAACTATATTAACTAGTCAAAATAATTTGGGTAATTACTTGAAAGCCAAGAAAAAAATTTATATGGTAACTCGTGCTAAGACTTAACCTAAAATAGTACAATAGTATATTCTAGAGATATCAATAATAGCAATTAATTTAGGAAAATACTTTATAATACTTTTTTTTAACTAATTGTATTAGTCACAATAGTATTCTGCTAATAATATTTGAAATAATATTTGAAAACGTAGATAATATTTTAGGTTTCCGAATACAACTTTGCTACAAAAACAATATTGGAAAATTACTCATTAATTAACTTGATAGTAATGCTAATAGATAAACTAGCCTAATATTATTAACAAATAATATATCTACCAAAATATATTACTACATAATAATACAAAATACATCTACATGTATTTACTATATTAAAATATATATATACCAAGATGTTTACGGGCTGGCCTATCCAGCCTTGTAATTTGAACTATACCTACATAAAGCCTACTGGGCTGAACTTAAGCGTAAACATATGCCAGATGGAAAAATCAAAACAAAAGGGAAAGGAAAGGAATTGAAGCTAAGTCAACACTCTTCCTGAGCAATTACAAAAGCAAAAGAAGAAGGAAGAAGGGAAAGTGACGAGTACCAGGGTTCGAGGGGATCCCACCGAGGGTTTGGGCGGAGGCGGAGGCCGGTCGCGGCTGAGGGTGCTGACTCTGGTGGTGCTGGGGAAGAGGTCCGGAGCGGCGCATCCGCGGCTCACCAGTTCAAGTGTAGTGTTGATCGGACCCGGTGGTCGACGCGGGAGACGCTCGGTGCTCGGGACGCGCTCGAGAAGGGCGGCGACAGTTTGGCGCGGGCTCCCGGTGGTGAGGCGCGGTGAAGATCCGGTAGAGGGGCCTCAAAAACAGCGGCGAAGCGTTCGTCTGCTCCGGCTCGACGATGGAGCGGGTCGCGGGTGGCGCTCCTTGATCAGGCCGGTGCGGGAGTCGAGAGGGCCGAGGGCTGCTCTCCCCGGAGGCGAGATCCGGCAGTTGCGGCACAGCCGTGGTGGTCTTCTCTTGGTCGAGGGTTCGCCGGAGACTGACGCCTAGGGCTCGGCGAGGGTGCTCCCAGCGAGGCACGAGGTTCCACCACCATGCGTGGCGGCGATCAGCGCTAGAGGCGCACCTCGGCTGGCGGCCGGGACCGGCGGGTTCGGCGGCTTGGTTCGACGGGAAGGTCGTAGAAAGTGGTGAGGCGTCCACCGGTGCTGCGCGGAGGCGCACGGCAAGGTTCCGGAAAGGGCAACGGAGATCTGCACGCACGGGCGGCTCGCACAGAAGACGGCAGCGCCGAGATGCTGGCCGGAGCTGCCGGAAGAGACAGGCGTGCTCGGGAGGCTCCGCCGGACGAGGCCTCGGGTCGGGACAGAGGTTAGGCTTAGGACTTCGATTTGATTCCTTGTTGGGTGTCATGTCCGTATTGCTTGGACACAAAATTTTGTACTGTAATACTTGGAATAAGATAAATGTTGGTGTCACCGACACGACGACACGACACGGCACTGGTAATGGTGGTGCGTCCTGGTGGTAGTAGCGGGCGTAGATTGCTGGTGGTGATGACTTTTGGTTGGTTGATGTGCTGTCGTAGATGATGGAGGGTGTGGTTTGGCAAGACGGGTGGTGAAGGTGTTCGCGGAGGCAGTGATATTGGTGTTAGTTTTGGTGCGAGAGATTATAGCGACGGGGGAGCGCATATATATATATACTATCGGTAGAGATAAGACCTTGTTTAAGAAGAATTCTATCAAGATTAGAATTTAAAAAAAATATGGTTTAAAAAGTTTTAAACTAGAAGATTTGTTTAACAATATTTAATCTATAATAATCTTCTCATTATTTAATATTATTCTATAATTGATCAACATAGTATTCGTTGATATCAAATAATTTAAAGCATATAAATTTAAGTCGAAAATCAAGTAATCGATTATCATTAAAATTTAAAATAATAATTGTTGTCATCAAAATAATATCTTTTCAAGATTTAAAAATAATTATCAATCTATTAAATCCCAGAATAATTGAAATCGATCCATGATGAGAAAATAAAACTAGATACTATCAAATAATATTTGAAACATGTTTTATAACCAAATTCCTTAAATAAATAATAACAAACAAATAATTTTATGAGTATTTTATCATAATTATCATAGTGTAAAATAATAACTCAAAGATTCTAGAATATATTCAAAAGAAATTTGAAAACCTCTTGGTCATCGAGAATACCTTTTATAGAATTAAAATTAAATGACATTTTCTAGCTAGAAAATATTTAAAACTATAGAAATAAATAAAATCGAGAAGTGGGCTTACAAATCTACCCACCTTAGAAAAATTTCGTCCTTGAAATTTCAAAGGGTACGATAATGCTTAATTAGGAGTATACTCAAGGGATGATATGATCGACGATCAAAATTTAGGCCAAGTCTGAACATGGAAAATCACTTAGATACAACTACGATATGGTCACGATCAAAGTCAATCATGCAAGTCATCCAAGCATGATCAAAAGTAAAGTTAGCACAAGCATGAACGTGATCAAAATCTAACGTTAGTAATAATTGAGTTGAAATATAGTCACGATTGTGATTACGGTCAAAATAGTCTGGTCATGATCAACGTCGTTTAAGGATAACCAAAAAATGGGATCATTTGGCATGATCAACTGGTTAAGCAAAATCCTTTAGGCACGAGAAAAAAAATATCAAAATCTAGGAAACATGCGAGTTGGCATAATCGAAATATAATCGAACTGTCTAGTCGTAATCAAAGGGTTGTCAAGAATAATCCAGTCGGAAATCTTTGGCACGATTTGTCGCTAAGCAAAAATCGTTTAGACACGATCATAGATTCAACAATCTAAGTATGATGATGAATCTAATGGAAGGAATTCAAAAGTACGTTTAAAAGGTTACTAGGAAGCCAAATGGCGTTTTGATGATAGAAAGGGTAAGAAAGAAGGGTTCAAGAAATAAAGGAAAGAATAATAACCAAATCAATGGTCATATGCCAAAAAGGATGTAGTTTCTAAAATTTTTGAAACTCGTAAACATAATCGAAGTCGTTTTACCAAGAAGTTATGCCTCGCCAGTGTACAGCTAGCTGCAATAAACTCTTGATTCCACGACTCAAGCAAGGATACGGTAACGAATACCCTATCAACTCTATCCAATCTGGACATAACAACTTAAAGACGAAGATAGGACGACCAAGATATAGTTTTGACAACATTCGATAACCTATACTTACTCGAGATTACTTTAACTTAGGGATCATGCCTCTCCAGTGCGCTGCTGGCTGCAGTGAACCCACAGTCTCCATAAGTCAAATAAGTGGCGACAGTGCGCGGCTGCCTACCATCGTAAGTCACCAATCATCCTTTAAACTACATCCTTAAAATCTCAACGGAGGTTCAAAAATCCTGAAACAAATTTGACTATGATGGAGAAAGCTAGAAATTTGAACAAATTGATCATTATAGGAAAGCGTACGTATCCATCCTCGAAGGGAGGTATCAGTTTTGAAAATTAAACAATTGATTGGAAAAGACATGGTTGAAGGCAAGATAAGTAAAAATCTTATAATTCTTATTTCATGGATATTCAATATTCGACGTTTGAGAGGAAAACCTTTGAATCCAAAAATTTAACTTGAGATTAATAGACAATTGAGGGAGAAGATATTTTCTTAAAATAATTCCTTAGACCCGAGGAAAAGAATATAAGTGATACGAACTTATGATATGGCGGTGTTTAGAAAAGGCATAAGATAAAGTTGTACAAATGATCGTGATTAGGAAGAAAATGACCTAAGGCAAAAAGGAATATAAAGTTAAATTTACATTTCTCTAATATTCAAGATCAAGGAAAAAATATATAAAGTACTATGTCTACCCATTATGAATATATTTATACAAAAGTATATATGTATAGCCTAAGTGAATCCCAATAATCCCAAAATAACAGTCTAAGAGAAGGTCATCCTATTTCCCAGTAAAACATGAATTTAAATAGCAATATTACTTATATTATATTCAATATATACTTTATAGAAATTATTCACAATGCAAAAATGGACTACCAATATATACACCTTTACACATCTACATGGACGATGTTGGTCGCACTACATGACCACTAAGACGGGTTGGATTCGGGCTGGTTTGGAACGATCGAGATTTCTAAAAGCCAATAATCCTAATAATAAATAAATAAATAAATAAATATATTTTGGGTCAAGTCACAACTTGGCCTGGTTTTTCCAGTTGGGACACACTTATGGCTCAGCCTTTTCTACTATGGCTAATACACTAGTTAAATCATGCCACTGCACTATCCGTACCGTCACTTCTAGTCATTTGGCATTCTAAAATTTAACCATGACTAAGATATTACATAATAGTAAATAATTAAATTAAAGATTTCTAAAATTCTAAAAATCATTCTTAATTCAAATAAATAAACAACAAAATTTCGGAAAGAGGGTTGCGAATTTACCCTTCTTCAGAAATACTATCGGTTCAGAATACAATAGTGCATCATTCTACAAGAATTATCTAACAAGATTTAGAATTTAATGAGGTCTATGCAGCAACCTTAACTACCCAAATGTCACATTAAATTAGGGACTCCTAATCCTAATTATTCTCCTAAATTATTTTAATCCTAATTGTGAATGAGCATTTCCTGGTCGCAGGCTCGCAATAGTACGACTAACGTACCATCACGAGTTCACAATCTTTTGCAAAAATTGACCTGCATGGGCCACCACAAAAACTTATCACGACCCGCACCCGCTTTTCGGATACGAGACGTGTCCAAGCCAGCCTACGCCGCAGAGTCGGCGGTAGAACGTTGTCAAGCCCGCAAGAAATAAATGCTCAAGAAATAACATTTGATTGCTCATTCACATTTCTACATTTATTACAACATTTATAATTAAAGAAAATACAAGATTTTACAATTAATGAAATTGATACAATTGCTTTCTATTTCTAGGTTGACCTCAGCATACCCAAGCCTTCCCAGTGCTAAGAGTGATCGCGACTAAACCTGAAAAATGTTGGTTTCCAGTCAGGAATGGAACAAGTACACAAACCGACGGCAATACGAGAACACAATAGAATTAACAAGACATGAAAATAACATATGAGAGATAAAAACTGGAAGATAACTGATGACATAGCACGATGGAGACGAAAAAGAAAAATAAATAAAAGACATATATCTATGTGGTGTGAAATATCCTTTTCGACATGTAAACGGCTAGGGGGTAAATTCGGCACCTGTACGTGTCGTGTACAGGTGCTATTGTTCACGAATAGACATCATGGAATAGTTCTGGGTAGTCCACATGTCTACTAAGATACTTCCCCTCCCGACTACTCCGTGTGACGAGCGTGTCAATAAACAGCAAGATATATATATAGACATGAAATGAAAAGACTACTATGAAGCGGAAAGCAATCAGAAAGCGCATTTGCCTGAGGTCCTTAGCTGGAGAAACCAATAATACTATACCACTCAATGAGCCACAATCAGTCAACACATGCAGAAGTCTCCAGATGCTGAAATAAACAGTACCAATGTTCTCATAATAGTCGAATTAGCTAGGATTGCCTGTCCTTAAGTCCAATTCTGGACACAGAGGCAAAACGGTAATTTCGGGCAAAAATGGTGTCCGCCGTTGGACCCGCTTTGCACCGAAAAGCGTGCCAGAGTCAACGGTCTCTAAAGTCGTCAAACTATATGTCAACAGGTCCGATTTGCCTAGGGTCGATATGAAGGTTGTCAGAAAAAGAACTTATGACTAGTCACGGTCCAGGTTAATCCAAGAAAATTTTAACTAAGGATAATATATTTATCTAGGAAAATATTTATAACCCTTTTTTTTCTTTAGAAAACAATTATACTAGTTGAAACTATATTAACTAGTCAAAATAATTTGGGTAATTGCTTTAAAGCCAAGAAAATAATTTATATGGTAACTCGTGCTAAGACTTAACCTAAAATAGTACAATAGTATATTCTAGAGATATCAATAATAGCAATTAATTTAGGAAAATACTTTATAATACTTTTTTTTAACTAATTGTATTAGTCACAATAGTATTCTGCTAATAATATTTGAAAACGTAGATAATATTTTAGGTTTCCGAATACAACTTTGCTACAAAAACAATATTGGAAAATTACTCATTAATTAACTTGATAGTAACGCTAATAGATAAACTAGCCTAATAGTATTAACCAATAATATATCTACCAAAATATATTACTACATAATAATACAAAATACATCTACATGTATTTACTATATTAAAATATATATATACCAAGATGTTTACGGGCTGGCCCATCCAGCCTTGTAATTTGAACTATACCTACATAAAGCCTACTGGGCTGAACTTAAGCGTAAACATAAGCCAGATGGAAAAATCAAAACAAAAGGGAAAGGAAAGGAATTGAAGCTAAGTCAACACTCTTCCTGAGCAATTGCAAAAGCAAAAGAAGAAGGAAGAAGGGAAAGTGACGAGTACCAGGGTTCGAGGGGCTTCCACCGAGGGTTTGGGTGAAGGCGTCGGCCATTCGCGGCTAAGGGTGCCAACTCCGGTGGCGCTGGGGAAAAGGTCCGGGGCGGCGCATCCGCGGCTCACCAGTTCAGGTATAATGTTGATCAGACCCGGTGGTCGCCGCGGGAGACGTTCGGTGCTCGGGACGCGCTCGAGAAGGACGACGACAGTTCGGCGCGGGCTCCCGGTGGTGAGACACGGTGAAGATCCGGTGGAGGGGCCTCAAAAATAGCAGCAAAGCATTCGTCTGCTCCGGCTCGGCAATGGAGCGGGTCACGGGTGGTGCCCCTTGATCCGGCCGGTGTGGGAGTTGAGAGGGCCGAGGGCTGCTCGCCCCGGAGGCGAGATCCGGCTGTTGCGGCACAGCCGTGGTGGTCTTCTCTTGGTCGAGGGTTCACCGGAGACTGACGGCTAGGGCTCGGTGAGGGTGCTCCCGACGAGGCACGAGGTTCCACCACCATGCGTGGCGGCGATCGGCGCTGGATGCGCACCTCGGCTGGCGGCCGGGACCGGCGGGTTCGGCGGCTTGGTTCGACGGAAAGGTCGTAGAAAGTGGTGAGGCGTCCACCGGTGCTGCACGGAGGCACGCGGTAAGGTTCCGGCAAGGGCGGCGGAGATCTGCACGCACGGGCGGCTCGCACAGAAGACGGCAGCGCCGAGACACTGGCCAGAGCTACCGGAAGAGACAGGCGGTGCTCGGGAGGCTCCGCCGGGCGAGGCCTCGGGTCGGGACAGAGGTTAGGCTTAGGACTTCGATTTGATTCCTTGTTGGGTGTCCTGTCCGGATTCCTTTTTGGGTGTCCTGTCCGGATTCCTTGGACACAAAATTTTGTACTGTAATGATTGGAATAAGATAAATGTTGGTGTCACCGACACGACGACACGGCACGGCACTGGTAATGGTGGTGCGTCCTGGTGGTAGTAGCGGGCGTAGATTGCTGGTGGTGATGACTTTTGGTTGGTTGATGTGCTGTCGTAGATGATAGAGGGTGTGGTTTGGCCAGAAGGGTGGTGAAGGTGTTCGCGGAGGCGGTGATATTAGTGTTAGTTTTGGTGCGAGAGATTATAGCGACGGGGGAGCGCATATATATATATATATACTATCGGTAGAGATAAGACCTTGTTTAAGAAGAATTCTATCAAGATTAGAATTTAAAGAAAATATGGTTTACAAAGTTTTAAACTAGAAGATTTGTTTAACAATATTTAATCTATAATAATCTTCTCATTATTTAATATTATTCTATAATTGATCAACATAGTATTCGTTGATATCAAATAATTTAAAGCATATAAATTTAAGTCGAAAATCAAGTAATCGATTATCATTAAAATTTAAAATAATAATTGTTGTCATCAAAATAATATCTTTTCAAGATTTAAAAATAATTATCAATCTATTAAATCCCAGAATAATTGAAATCGATCCATGATGAAAAAATAAAACTAGATACTATCAAATAATATTTGAAACATGTTTTATAACCGAATTCCTTAAATAAATAATAACAAACAAATAATTTTACGAGTATTTTATCATAATTATCATAGTGTAAAATAATAACTCAAAGATTCTAGAATATATTCAAAAGAAATTTGAAAACCTCTTGGTCATCGAGAATACCTTTTATAGAATTAAAATTAAATGACATTTTCTAGCTAGAAAATATTTAAAACTGTATAAATAAATAAAATCGGGAAGTGGGCTTACACTTGGCTAGCTCTAACTCTTCTTTGGCCACCCCTGTGTCAATGAAGACTGGGAGGACGACCTAGGCCACTTAATCATCAGGGGCTCCACTGGTGATGCTGAACGCGGAGTCGTTGGTGCACCAGCGACCCCCAGCTTAGTGCTTGGTGCGAGATGGGGAGTTGTTGGCTCACTGGTGACCCCCGGCTTAGTACTGAGCTGCCGATTTGTTTCTGGCTCTTGTTCAGCCCACCTCTGTATTGAAGATTGAGAAGATGGCCTAGGCTACTTGATCATCAAGGGCTCCCCTAAGGGCATTTGACGTGGGGTCGTAGGTGCGTTAGCGGCCCCTGGCTCAGTGCTTGGCTGCCGATTTGTCTTAGGCAGACGAATGACCATCGGCTTGACATAGGGATTAACCTCTTCTGTTTGTTGTTTGCCCGCCCTTGGTAATTTGATCGTCAGTGGCTCCGTATTAGGCCTCGCCCCTTGGTAGTCGGATTATCATTTGCTCCCCATGTGCAGTTAGCACAGGGAAACTACGCAAAGTGGCTGTAAGAGGCGCAATCCTGCCTGGTTTGCGGGGTTGGAGATGGATTCTCAAGGGTTCCTCTGGCCCTACAATTGCCTCTGTCTGCTGTTGAGCATCCTCTTTTATCAGGTGCCTCTTTGAGTTCTCGTACAAGCAGGAATTCGAATAGTAGGATTCGACCCCTTTGAAGGGATCAATGTCAGCGAATTCTCTTTTGACGATGTCGTGCTTGTCGACGTACTTGAAGCACTGGTGCAATATGGAGGGCACGATCATGTAATCATGTATCCACGGATGCCCCAGGATAATGTTGTAGGAGGTATCTGTGCCGATGACATAGCAGGTTACTTCTGACTGAAGGTCACCGATTTGGCACTTTAGGCGAATCTTTCCAATGGGATAGCTTCTCCCGAAATTGAAGCCGCTGATGGCGGTGCTTGTAGGGATCAGCCGATGCATAGGGATGCACAGATGGTGAAGCAAGCTCTTCGGAATAATGCTTATCGAAGAGCCGGGATCAATGTGCATCTGATCCACCTTGACGTCGCTGACGTATCCAGTGTAATACAGAGGGCGATCGTGCAAGTTGGTTTTGATAAGCATGTCCTATGAAGTGAACACGATATTGGACATTGCACCGGTATAAGCACTGTCCTGGGCATCTGCTGGCGAGCTCTCTCGTGTGAGCTTGACTTGAGCCAGATAAGCATCAGCATTTTGAAGTGCGTCACTCAGGGCGACGCGAACATCCTTGGAGAGCCTCAAGAGCTCATATAATGACAACTTGGCCGGTGAGTTGGCCAATTGTGCCAAGATGTCAAAGTTGTAGGGCCTCTCCAGTCCATGAGGCACCTCTTTTCGGAACGGCTTGTCAAAGCGAGTCTCATTCGGCCTAGCCTTGTCGGTCGTCGAAGGCTGAGAAGGTCCTGGAGCATCAGCAGCTGTCGGCTGATGATCTTCAGCCGAGTTACCCGGTGGGGGTTGATTTTGTGCACCGGATCGGGTAACAACAGCTGTCGCTTCTTCGATGTCAGCCAAGATTGTGCGGTAGGACTTGACTTTCCCACCCTTCTTCTTGCCAGTAGAGGGTGATACTGGCTGGGTTACTTCAGACACTAAGTCCTGGTGTACCCACATAACCTCCCCTCGTGGTGAGGGGTACCAGCCCAGCAGCCTGGTCTCGAAAAGGTAGAAGATTAGCGACCTCCATCTTTGCCCGGGGAACGGGTACTACTCCATCTTGAGTCTTCGTCGGAGAAAAGCTGCCGAATTGGACAGACGTACACCATGTTGGCCGCCACAGTTACCTCCTAAAAGTTAATGGCCAGAGCCTTAGAGTCGATCAGGTTCTGGATGTACCGCTTTAATTGGAAGCAGTCTTGAGTAGCATGATGGACGTAGCGGTGGTAGTGGCAGTACTTTGGGCTTTCCATCTCTGCAGGCCAAGGCTCACGTCTCGGTGGAGGGAACTGAATTCGATCTCTTTGTATGAGCATGTCAAGGATGGGCTTGACATGGCTATCTTTGAAGGAGTAAGTCATCTGCGACCACTGCTTCTCTACCAGCTTCGGTTCAGTCTTCTGGGCTGTGTCGGCCACCATAGCCTGTTTGCCCTTATTGTCTCGGTTGTTGGACGAATTACCACCATTGTTGTTGTTGGCATTAGGGTTTTTGCCATTGTCATCTCCCTCCGTGATGTGCAATCCCAGTTGGCGAGCTTTCTTCAACTTGTCTTCTACGCCAGTGGCGCTGATGATGAAAGTCTTCCAGTCTTTGAACTGACTTTTGCCCATCTAGAGGCTGATTGTGGGAAGCAACCTTTTTTGGCAGATTTCAATCAAGTAATAATCTGGATTGCTAGAGGGCAATTTCATCGCGGTTTGGCGAAACTGCTCAATGTAGTTCCTTGTCAGTTCCTTCTCACCTTGAACAACGTCCATGAGGGTGGACATTGTCACATCTTGTCCTACCTCGTAGAACCTTTCAAAGAACATGTTTTTGAAGCCAGCGAAGGAATAGATGCAGTTGTCCGGTAGATTGCAGTACCAATCAAATGCTACCCCCTCCAATGCCCCGATGAACAACCGCGTGAGGATGGCGTCGTCATGAGGCAGATGGTCAGTCGTGACTTCAAAGTAGGTAATGTACTGGCTCATAGATGTCTTTCCATCATATGGATTGATGTTAAATGGCTTATATCTTGGTGGGAAGGGGACATCTCTCCATACAGCAGGATACGGTTGTCGTATCCTGAGGTCTTGGTTTCTCGGGCATGAAACATGGCCCGGAGCTCCTGGACCTCTCGTCTCGCCTCCCTGGCCTCGTCTGCAGCGGTGGGAGCCGACGTTGTAGGAGGATTGTTGCCCGGGTTAGGCGCAGTTGAGTTTGAGTCCGCATTGACCGCGGGACCAAGCTTGTTTGGCCAGGCATCCTTCCTTGCAGAGCCGGTAGGGCCGCTTTGATCTCGTCCACGGACTTGACCAAGGTATGAAGTATGGCCTCCAGAGTGTCGATGCGTTGGCGATCACTGGGACCGTCTTGGTTGTGTTCGTCATGAACACCGTCCTCACATGAGGAGAGATAGAAGGAACGGTGGAGGACGTGCCCTCTGAATCATACCCTTGCACCGAGAAATCATCGGGGTATGTAGGAATTTTCTCCTCTGGTTCGGACTCAGAGGAAGTGCTACCCCCTGCATAGGAGGCTACCTCGTCTTGGGACCCGTGGACGTCCTCAGGGACGTCCGGATCTACTGTATCTGTGGGGGGGATTGTTTCCCCTGGTGCATCTTCTTGGAACACCGGATTGTTGTGGATGTTCGGAGGGGTGCTACCCCCAGCTTCGGCCACCCCCAGAGATGCAGATGACGAATCTCCGAGTGTTGAAGATTTTGTCTTAGAGCGGGTGCCCTGATAAACTCCTCCAGTGGTGGTTGTGGACAACCGCCTAGATAAGAGTTTTCTATCCGCGCTAGTAGAGATCGGCGGGTTGGAAACATTTATCTTCTTCCCCGCCTTGCCGGTAGGGATCTTCCAAGCAGAATTGCAGGAGGCGACATGAAGTGCCTCGTCTCTTGAACTTTGTTGCAGGACCAGTCCTGGCTGTTGTAGTCGTTGGAAGACGGACCGCCGGTCCTCTTGTACTGCCGCCTTGCTGCAGCAGCAGTTGACGATGACTTGAGTGCAGTGATGTCCATAAAAGGACTCTCTGTACACCAAGCTCTCTTCTCTTTCCGTGCGTTTGTGAAGAATCACATCACGCAAGTCACACGTTTTGTGGGCCCGGGAGTCCCGAGCACACGAGTGTGTTGGCACCATGTTTGCTCCGTAATTAGGCGACTTTTGGGAACCACTTTGTCCATTTGCCGCCGGGGGATGGATACGATCAGTTCTGTACAACTTTCCATCAGAGGCCAGCTTAACAGTAAGCAGAGCTCTCTGATGGTCAGAGGTTGGAACAGTTGACTGACCCTGAGCCGCATGGAGCAAATAGTCTGCGGCTAGGATTGGTGGCCGCATGAGCATTCATGCGGCTAGCATTTGTGGCCGCATAAGAATTCATACGGCTGGATTTGGCTGACGCATGGGCATTCATGCGGCTGGCATTTGTGGCCACATCAGCATTCATGCAGCTAGCTTTTGTGGCCGCATCAGCATTCATGCGGCTGGATTTGGCTGCCGCGGGAACATTCATGCGGCTGGATTTAGTGGACGCATGAGCCTTCATGCGGCTGGATTTCTTGGCCGCATGAGCCTTCTTCATGCGGCTGGCACCCTTATGCGGCTTCTTCCTGGACCGCATAGAGTCCCTATTTGCTTCCTCAAGTCCAGCATCGTAGTGCTTTCCTCTGCCGGACTTGAGAACAGCAGGGTCCTCTACGGCCTGAAGTGGGGCCGCATGGGAGTCTTCTCCGCCGTCTTGGGCAGCAGAGAACGCCTCTTCCAGGGCTTGGGGAGGAGCGAAAGTCTTGGGCCTCCACTCCCTACGGACCTTCTTTGGGCCGGCTCGCATCTGGATTGGGCTAGCGCTCCCTTCAGAGAGCATCTCTTCGAACGCTTGCTGGTCGAAACGAACAACAAGCATTTGTTGCGTGGAACCGAGCTTGGCTACATCCGATTACATCACCAACTTATCAGCAGTGGAGAAGTTAGTCCCCAGCAGAGTCGCCATCGTGTTTGCCATTGATTATAAAAGAACAGAACAGTTTTATGGGAGGACTGGACTTTTACTTCATAATACAAACTCGCTCGTATAAAGAGAGCCTAAGAATAAAACCTAGGAAAAGCAATCTAAGTACAATTGTTTAGTTTTTCTGGGGGGTGACGGTAGAGGCTCGGGAGAGTGACAGCAACTCTGCCTTACTCCTTGGACGATCGAACGCAGCTTCGACTCCGGAGAAGAAATACTCTTTGTGTGTGCGGGGGTTGCTCGTCTCTATGCTCGGGCTCTCTGTGTGTATAACTCTGTGTGTCCTTTGCGAAGGAATAATCCCCTGCTATTTATAGGGCTTTGTGATAAGTAAGGTGTGCAGTAATTGCTCCTTGAAAAGCGGGCAGTTGAGGATTGGTTAAGATTAGCCTTGATCTTGTTTGTTGGAAATCAATCTGGGCTGCTTATGTTGATTGGAATAAATCTGCATTGTTTATTGGAAATCGATCTAGGCAGTTATGATTATTGCAATAAATCTGAATTGTTGAGATTTGATCAACTCCTGCCACGTGTCCCAACTACTATTTTTGTGACGAGCCGCATGACTGAGCTGCATGAGCTCCTGGTGAACTGGTCCGCATGAAGTTCCATTGAACAGAACCGCATAAGCCCCTTATAAACTAGACCGCATGAAGTCCCACTGAACAGAGCCGTATTAAGTCCCACTGAACAGAGCCGAATGAGCTCCTGATGAACTGAGCCGCATGAAGTCCTATCAAAGAGAACCGCATAAGCCTCTTTGTAAATTGGGCCGCATGAAGTCCCATTGAACAGAACCGCATAAGCCCCTTGTAAACTGGGCCGCATGAAGTCCCATGGGGACAGAGCCGCATGAGGACCTATCAGAACAGAGCCGCATGAACTCCGTTAAAACTGAGCCGCATAAAGCTCCATCAAATCAGAGCCGCATGTGCTCCTTTAAATAATCCGCATAAAGAGCTTTGGAATTGGTGGATCGTGCCAACTGTAAAGATTTTTCTTGTCTCTCTAGGAGTACGTCATTATGTCAAAGTCATCATTTTATCTTTATGTCAGAGCTGTCAATCCTTTGTGTCAGAGCTGCCGCACTGTGTCAGAGCATTTAATGAGCCAGCTGCACAGAGAAATGATGGCCTGCTGTAGAGTCATATTTTGAACCGCATAGGGCCACGTAGCTTTTTTCGAGCCGCATGGAGCTATCGTGGCCTTTCGAGCCGCATGAAGCTCTAAGGGTCTTTTGAGCCGCATAAGGCTCTAAGGGACTTTTGAGCCGCATGAGACTCCTTCTGTTTTGAGCTGCATGGACTTTTCTGTTCTTTTCCATGCTTCTACACTACCCCACCTGAGCGAGGAGTCGCCTCGACCGAGCGAGCCTTCGAGCAACCGTTGCAAGGCTAAGTCCGAACGCCGTCGGTGTTTCAAGGCTAACAATCTGACTGCCCTCAGCCAACATCTGCTAAATAATAACAAACTCTCTCTGTCTATGCATCGGGACTGCTGCTCTTACCTGCTGCTGATTTTATCTGACTTACTGGACCTGGGCAAACTGCGCCGGATGCTGACATTAAATCTGCTGAGACCGCATCGGAAGGAGGTGCTGAACATGGAATCGGGCTGACTTTATTAGTTGAACTGACTGGAGTGAAGTGAACTAAGCTGCCACCAGATGCTGAGATGGTACTGGTACCTGACTCTGTGGAGGCGGGATCTGATGTCGACATACTGCCTGAACCAAGGAAGAAGACGGAGCAATAAAATCCTCAAAAAAATAGATAAGAAGGTTGGGTGTCCCTGAATGATAAGGACACAAGATATCAATAATGGACAGGAATAGAACAAGGATATGTCAATCATGTTTACAGTTCAAGAAAAACGAGAATGTGAAAAGCAAAGGGAGATCAAATGAAGACAATTATAGGATTGAGATTCTTACAAGATGAATCCCCCACAAGTCTGAAGACAGACCTGCATGGGCCACCAAAAAACCCTATTACGCCCCAGAACCAGAATACTGGAAAGTAGGGGCAAAACAAAGCCAGCTACGTATATTAGAGTATGCCAGTACCCCAATATACAATCAAAGCTGTCTAGAAGACAAGTGGGAAGACTCTAGCCTGCCACTGACGACTCCTATGGTCGAACAAATCCTATCTCAATCCAACAACAACAAGTATGAAGAGTATATCAAATATGAAAGTAAATAGGCATCCCAAAATACTATATCATACATGATCATGAAGCTAGTGAATACAAAATGCTACACTAGCAAAGTACCAAAATACATGATCACTATATCAGTCTAGATCTAATATAATACATCAGTTGACCGAAGTCTGAGAAAGTTTCGAAATAATAGGGCTAACACATGCCCTAGCTAACACCACCAAAATGAAATGAAACACGAGAGGTACAAAAAGGGAACCCACTCGCGAGGAGGAACAATCGCAGATCTAAGTAGGCGGCGGGTCATCCAGAGAAAGGTAGGAAGAATCCTCGAGCTCCAGCGGTAAATCTGGCCAAACAAAACCAGTGGGACCAGGCCCCAAATAACAAGTACCACAAGGAAGCTCGAGGTGAACGACAAAACCCAACAATCAACCCAATAACATAATGACAGAAGTAAATAAATGCGGATCGAGACTAGTGCGGTACCAATGCACGTATCTCAAGAATATAAATGACTGAATGGAAATACTGAACAATATAGCTATGGAACAGAAAAATCTGATGAGCAACAAAGGGTTTAGGAACTACTAGGAATCGGAGCTACAACCCTTAAACCAAACAAGGACCGGGGTTACAGATCTTTTCCCTAGCAGAACTTAGCCTCTGGCCACTCACCGACACATGAGCATATAAGGTAACACACAATCAAAAGTGCACGGCCAACCATTGCCTACGGCTTTCTATCATTAACTAGCTAGGGTTATCACAATCCTAATTACTAATATGCAAGTTGAGGATTTTCGCAACTACCTGACTGCAGATACCCAGATGTCCAGGGGTACAAGCAGTACATCTATTGCCCAACAAGACTGCTGGCAGATGAAACATGTCTAGACTTGTAACATGAACAACCATATCATATACTTGTAAAAGAAAACATATAAATGACTGTGCCGCAACCCGGCACGACACGTGACTCGATCGTGTATCAATACGCGCAAACTTGGTAGGTCATGGAGCCCTTGCCTAGCAGGGTTGAACCATGCCTCATGGGGCCCTTGGAGCTCGGGGTTGGTAGTACAAATTTCCTACTACAATGATCTACTTGAATTTACTAGTCATTTACCTTATCATATTCATGTCAAATTCTCAAGTCGTGGACACTCAAGAATTTCTTAAGATGACGTGTGCTATGTATGAGTAAATCGTAAGTTATCACTTACGAACATTCCCGTACCAACATAACGTGATACACGGAACAATACTCACACTCGATTGTCTAGTGCCAAGATGCAATAGATTAAACATTCAATAAGCTATATCCACGGTGTCAAGAAAGAACATGTACTCATATCTCGGGTCTAGAAATCAATAAGAAAATCAAGTCATGAGTGAGCTACTACGAGCCACTAAATCGAGCTAGGCATATACAGTAATCTGGAGTGCACCATAACAGGCCACTATCTATAATCTGGACATAGAACAATACGTGAACATAAGCATGTACCATGTATATAGAGTGTACAATCATTCTTTAACAATGCAAGATCATCTAATCATGTTAATAAATCATTATATTCGAAGAAAATATCAAAAATGGACAAAAACGGGCAGAAACGGACAAAAACAGCCTAACCGGATTATCCGGCGTATTACTGCGGATTACCGGCAGATTTTTTGAAGTATCACAGCAAGTTTTGTGGTACAAGTTCGGATTTTTCGACGGATTTCCGCTGATTTTCGACGGATTTTCCGAACCATCACAGAAAGTTGATTTTTGAAAACTCAAAACTTGTTTCGGCCATAAAAACTTCGTTTTAAATCGAAATTCGGACTTTCAAAAGTCAAAATTACATAGAATTGAATTTCCAACAACATGGAAGTATTAGTTTTCACAAATTAAAATATTTGATAGATCAAAACTTCAAAATACTCGAAAATTATATCTAGAAACTCAGATCTACGCAATATTATCGATCAAAACCAAAAGTGCTATATACTAAAGATGTTAACAATTTAGAGGAGCATATTATAGAACAATAAAACTTTAATTTTTATGGAAAATAAAATTATAGCATGGTCATATCACTTTTGAGCAAGATGTACTTGCCTAGGTTTTAGCAACCGAGCCTAATCTTCTACTCCACCACCAAGAGGGGTTCCAAAACCACACTCTAGGCCTCAAGGCCAAGCCTTTCTAAGCTTGAGGAAGAGAGAAGAGAGTGAAAGGGAAATGGTGAAGAAAAGAAAAGAGAGAGGAGAGAGAAACTCATAGGATATATATAGAAAGGGTTTATTAATCGTGACCGTTGGATCGTGATCCATGTCAAAATCTAGATCAATCCTAGCCATTGAAAGAAAACCAATTGTCCATTGGATAATAGAATGTATCTACACTATTCACAAAATATCTATACACTATTCATCAAAATATCTAAAACACTATTCATGAAAATATCGAAAATACTATTCATGAAAATATCTGAAATCAAAAATATCTGAAATGTGGAAATTCTATCCGAGCGGTATGCCGTCGGTATACTCCGGTACACCGTCGGTATGCCGACCAAGGAAAAAATCTATAATTTGGAAAAAAAATAAAATATTCCAAAAACCAAAAAAATATAAAATACAATACAAAATACATATCCGTATATAAATACCGATACTGTGAGACGAGTCTCACAGGCGTGTTGGCCGGAGTGGTGGATGGTTGGCCGGTCTGGCCAGGCGATGGTGGTGATGGCAGCGGGTGTGCGGTGGAGAACGGTGGTGGGGGTGTAGGATCAGGGGTTCGACGTTGTTGGTCGTTTGGTGTAGGATAGTGCCGGAGTATGGGTCGCTGCAGTGGCGCAGACGGAGGTCGGCTGCTTGGATTAAGTTTAGGATTTGGGTTGAGTCTAGGATGTTGTCAGGACGTGTCGGGTGTGTCCAACACGATGATGGTGACGAAGAGATGCGTCCGGGTGTGTCGGACGCGATGTAGATAATGTATTTGTAAAAGAAAATATGGGAAAGGCACGGACATGGACACGATACACAAATTCTAGTTGTGGTGGTGGAGAAATTGTGGAATAATAATGTGGATGAGTACCTCTCCTTATATAGGAGGTGGGAATTCCCAGTTGGATAAGGATTAGAATTTATTTAAACCCAATTAGATAATTCAATTATTAAATTTAAATCATTAAAATCAAATCTAAATTCAAATTCAATTCTAATTTAAATCTAGCTAATCTAAACTCCAATTAAATATAAATTCTATCTTTAAATTTAAACTATTTAAATCAAATCCATAAAATCTAATCAAGATTTAAATTGCCACAAAAATATATTTTTCCTAAAATACTAATAATAATAATTTCGAAAATTATATTATTATTTAAAAATAAACTAATAAATAATTACGAAATATATATGTATGCACAAATAATATTTACATAAATATACTCTTATAGTATACCATTTTATAAGAATATTATTTATTATTATAACTGTATAAATGAAAGGTTTTTCATAAATAAAATCATAAACTTGGAAATTTTGGTACGATAGCTAAAAAAATATATTATTTTGAAACTATAAAAAAAAATATATATTTTTCAAAAAAAATATGTACGCTCGCACATATTCGCACTCATCGAGCAATTACGAAAAACAAAATTTCGCGCGGGATGTACAATACAACTATGTGACGTACAAATACAAAATAAAATAAAAATCATTACCAAATTTATTATAAAAAAATAGTAGAAATTTAGGGGTTTTACATACCCACTTTAAGGTAACTAAAGTATATTGCTTTTAGTACAAATCATCTTTTATAAATATTATATAACTAATTTAATTCTTGTAGAAAATATTTTTTATCTACCACACCAGGCTGAGATGATCGAGAAGTAATTTCATGTCGTTGCCGCCAAGTTGAGGATGCGATCGACGACCAAAGGCTCGAGATCGCTTCGGAAAACCGATCCAAGGTTGGACCACATCCAAGCAGTGGACTGCGATGAAGGCTAGATTCGACGCTCCTAGGTACAAGGAACGGTCGGAGAAGACGAAGGCGGCTAGGATGAGGACAGGGAAGTGGTGTGATGGCTCGATTCCCATGACAAAATATTTTTGTCGTCTGATATGTGTTTTACTATAATATATTATTTTAATAAAAGTATGAATAAAATATTTTAATTTTAATTACAAACAAATTATTATAACAGATAAAGAGGGGTGAGGACACCAACATGGTGACCGTCCTCCTAGCCACCCATCGGAAGGATGGAAAGCTCATCGATGATCAGGCCATGCAGAGCTATGTAAGTATTACTTTATGTATCACTAACTTTAGTATAACTTAAGAAATATACAATATATATTCATAGACGTAGAATAACTAGGTTGGTAGTAAATGGTATGCTTATCAAGATGCGTACTTTTCTAGGATGAATATCTTAGGCTAGAGCGTGAGATTACTAGTGCATCTACGGAGGGAGGGGCTGGTACTTCCTCGCAGCCCCTCCGTCTCGGATGTTGGACGAGCTCTAGATGACCGTCATTGGTGGTCTTCAAAGGGGTACGTACTATGGTACGGGAGCCAATGGCGCTCTTGTGGCGACACAATCATCTAGGGCCTCCTCTGTCAGTGTGTATTCTATACAGCCCTCACAGGAGTCGGTCCGAGTTGAGGAACTCTGTCGCCAGCTTACTGAGCTACGTTACGGGCTGTTGAGGATTGCGGAGCAGCCCCAGTCTCAGCCACAAACGGACGATGCGACGCTCACCGCACGATTTGATATGCTCGAGCACATCATTAGGGAGACGTGCGAGAGGAAGGATCGTGCCGCTCAGTTGGTGCAGGAGAGGACGGATCTTGCCATTTAGGCGGTGCAGGGGTCGCAGCTGGCCATGGGCGATCAACTTTCGAGGCTAGTGGCTCTTATGGATTCTACCAACTCCAGACTGCAAGCCATAGAGCAGACACTTCCTGGTCATACGTCGTCATCCACACCGACTGTATCGGTTATGCCTCATCTTCCTCCTTCTACTGATGAGTTGTTATCGGTGACGCTGACCCCGGTGTAGTATAGGTTCATATTGTCCTAGATGCAGGGATTGCCTCCTTCTCCTCCTGACCAGGCGTAGTCCATTATTAGACTTATTTTCATTTGTTGTGTTGCTGACCCATTGTTGGGTCTTTATGTATTTATTTTATACATTTAGTGACAGTTGGCGTTATGTCGAACATTATCGGACGAACTCTTTTTATAGCCGTTTGGTAGTGGATTGGTATCCACCCAGCTATTTTCTGTCTTTCTGATCGACGGATTCTATTTATTTGATTATTGGTAGTACATTTTTATTATTTGTCTCTATATTGGTTTATCGGTGTTGAGTGTTCCACCGAAGGGGTCGGCGAACCCAGAGAATTCTACGGAGGGTTGCTCCGGGTCTATTATTTACAAACTGTCATTTAAAATGCAGGTACAATGCTATATTGAAAAAGTAATCATATTCCTATTTTTTTTAGAATTTAGCGACGCTTAGCGATGCCATGTTACGTCGCTAATTTGTATCAGAACGTCGCTAACCTGCAACCAGTACGTCGCTTAACGTCGCTATTAAACTGACATGGCAAATGGGACATGTCAGCACAATAGTCAGCCAACGTCGCCAACAACGTTATAATATACGTATCAGCACGTCGCTAGCCTGTGTTGAGAACGCCACTGATTGTCGCAAAACGTCACAAAAAAATAACGTGGCAAACCAAAAATTGTCAGAGTTAACGTTGCTGATTAAGTCGCTGATTACGTCACTACAAGTTGTGCTGTCAACGACAATTTGCAACTTCTTGTTACGTCGCTAATTAGCAACGCCATATCGGCAAACGTCGCAAGCCAAATAAAATTCTAGCGACGTTAGGCGTCGCAAATATACGTCGCTAATAAGAATTAGCGACATTTTTTTGCTGTTTAGCGACGTCCTTTGGCGTCGCTAATATACTTATTTTGGTAGTGACGATTGGACAGTACTTACCGTTCGGTTGCTACGTCCAACCAAAAGTCGAAAGTGTAGAGGCCGACTCGTACTTTTACTAAAAATGCCATTTTCAACCCCTCCCCCCCCCTGCGCGCGCTAAGTATTAGGGTTATATACTAAAAGCATCACTTTTGTATTAACTTTATTTTTCTAAATTTTGAATGAGAATCATATGGACAAATGTTTGCATATTGTATTTATTGCAAGTGTTAATGCAAGTGTCTGATATTCTATATTGTAGATAATATGGTGTGTGGTGTCACACAGAAGATCATATTATCAGTTTCCTATGGAATATATAAATAGTTCACAACCTAGATGGACTTGGACAATCCATTGGAAATACTGTAGTGTAATCTGGTATTAGTCTATCTTGACTATACGTTTACACTAGTACACTTTGTGCGTATTGAACAGGACCACTTGAGGTTGTTCTCTTTGTACTGACTACATAAGAGAATAAACACCTTTGTTATTATGGATGCTTGTGCTCTTAATTCGGATATAATAACAGACATGTATATGCAGTGTGCATTACTTTGACTCATAAAAGAGTGAGATTCATTATGGGCCAACAATCTCTATGAATTGGGTAATAACATTGTATGTATGATGGGTTGTTGATTATAAAAGGATCCATGTCCCGATACGTCGGGTTGATGATGTCCCCTTAAGGAGCTCATAAGGATTGTCATGTAAACCCTACAGGTGGATTATATCCGACATGATAAATAAAGTTGAGTGGTACTACTTAAGGATAAAAGATGTCGATCAATATAGTTGTCAGTGACTTAATTTTATCGACGGACATTCAATATCATAACATGGAGAGCCAAACGAGCATATAATAAAAGGAGCCCACAATCAAAATTTGGGATTAGGAAGGTAGTACAACAATAACTCTTTAGCGGACCGAGTTATTGTTAATGGGCCTGGGTTGTGTGTTCGGGCTGAACACGGGATACCCACATCTGTTAGGAGACCTAACCCTAATTTCTTCTCATGGTCACTGCCATTGCCTTATATATATCATCTATTCTCTGGCCGTCATATGATCATCAGAAATAAGAAGCTTTATCTAAATTAGTAATTCACGTAAGGAGAGAAAGAGAGGGATGCCAAGGAGAAGAAAATGTTGGAAGATCGTCGCCCACACGACGTCCAACCCGATGAAGGAATACGTGCAGAAGATCTTGGGATCGTGACTGCTTGAGATTACTAGGAACTGTTGTCTTCTTTCCGCCGCAGGTATAATTCGTGAACCCTAGTTTCCGCCTATGAAGGATTAGAACACGTTTATATCTGTTTAACTTTTTATCGATCAATACGCACACCAAACTAGAGTCTTGAAAATATCCAGTTCCATCACTAACCCAGTAGGCCCTAACAAAAGTATACATACAAAATGTATTTTAAATATAAAAAGTTTGTTTTTTCTAAATAAAATGGCATAAGACTCAATTAATGATCCATAACTGTATAATCTATATAAAATTGTTCAATCATTCTACCTTTTTCTCCATGGAAGAGTTTCCAAAGTGATATAAGAGAGCAAGAAAACCAACATAAATAAGTAGAAAGTAGAAAATTTATTTCTCTTATTTTGTTTCCAAACCTTTTGATTTATAGTAAAATTGAACAATAATCGCCCAACAAATTAGATATGATGTTATCTATTGAAAATTTAGAGGATAAAATCTTGTCCAAACTAATACATATCTAAATTTAATCATAGTACTAAATTTCATCTAATTTAAACAAATATAGTATTCATATCTACTCAAATTTAAGCTAACAACTTAAATTCTATCTAATTAACTTTCTTTTTTATATAGTCAAATATATCCTTAGCTATAAAAATCTTTAAATTTATACACCAGGCATTACCTTTTGTAAATATATAAAAAAGAGCTCAAAGAATCTTGTCCAATTTTATTAGTTTATAGTCTCAGTTTTCTCAATAGGATCTAGTTGGATTGATCAAAACAAAATCTTCAACAATATACTTACAACCTAATAACAGAGTTTTAGACCTAAATTATGTTCTCAAGCATATAAATGGAGTATCAAATCTCTTGCAGAGTTGACTAAGGTCATCTCCAATGGGGATTTTTATCTCCATTTCTACGGTAGAAATCATCTTTAGAAAAAACACCTTACAACCATAATTTCTATCCAAATTTCTATACCACGTAGTGGGTGATGTAGGATGGAGAATTTCTCGTTTGGTTCTCGGAAAGGAAAGGAAAAGAAATCAAATTTTTGATGTTTCCTTTACTTTGAGAAATTACAATCCCTGTCAATTTACCTTCCGGGTGTTTGGAAATGCCATTTTTCTTAAGTGAAAATTTAAATGTCGGAAAGTAAATTTTTTACTTGGATGGATGTGAAACCATTTTCCTTTCTAATTTTCTTTCCATTAGAAATCACTTTTCTTTCTTGCTCAATTCCTTTGGCACCCAAACATAGTAAAATAATATTTTTTTCCTTTCCTAAATCCATGATTCCGCAAAAAAGTTTCTCTCTCATAACAATTAATATTGGACTCTGCATCATTAAGTTGATCTATTTATTTTTTGGCACGTAGAATAGAAATGGAAAATCATTGCAGAGTATTTTTTTGTGTGCAATTTCTATATAGAAACTCTACAAACTAGTATAGAAATTTTCTTAACAATGTGTTTGGAAAAAAAATTGAGGAGGGGAAGGAAATTTGAGGGAAAGAAAAATGGAGAAGAGTAAAATGGAGGTAAAGTTAATCTTTTTTTTTTTCCACTTGTTTGAATGACAAAAAAGCAGGAGAAGGAAAAGTTAAAAAATGATGTTTTGTTTGTTTGTGGAGAAAGGTATAATTACCATTTAGTCTTTGATTTTTAAAAAAAATCATAATTGATACTTACTTTTTTGAAAGTTAGTTGGGTAATTTCTCTCACAATCATCTCAATTCTCTCTCCATTTTTATCCCACTTTTGGTAGAATTTTTTTGAGTGGGGCCGAGGTGAATTTTCTCTCAAATTTCTCTCCCTTATTTCTCATATCCCTTCCCAAACACCACAACTTTTAATTTTTCTCTCATTTCTCCCTCGATATTTTCCTTCCCCTCATTTTCTCCTCTTCCCAAACAATATCTAAAGTACAATGCCAAGTAGTATACAAACTCAATTTTAGAAATTACCATTAGGCTTTGTTTGGTAAGAATGATGGAAAAGTAGAAGGAAAGAAAAAGAGTAGGATTTATTTTTCTTCCACATGAAAAAGATATATCATTTCCTTCCTTTGTATTTGGTAGCAATGATGGAAAAGAGGAGATACACTTTCCTTTGTTTTGTATAGAAGAAAAGTGGAAGAAAAGAAAGTAAAAAATATATAAGATTTACCAATTATATCCTCAACTAAAAACATTTATTTACTATTTTATTTCATAAATAATTTTTAAATAATACATTTATATGGGGGTATAATTGTTAATTAATACAATCGTCTACTTTTTCTCCCATTTTTTGGGGGATTGAATTTCTTAGAAATTACCATTAGAGATTAGTGCTGTCAACGGATGCTTATTGGCACAGATAGGACAATATACGTATCCATATCCGATTTTTTCTTGTAATATCCGAATCTGATCCGATATCCGAACGAATATCTCTTTCGACACTTCGAATTCGTATCCGTCTAGTTTAGCGAATATCGAATAATATCCGATCCAATCAGCTAAAAAATTATAATGTTATTATTCGAATATCCGAAAACCAAAATGTTAAAATTTTAGTTGTTATCTGAATAACCGAAAACTAAATTCAATTATTCTATTTGAACCCTTAAATCTTTTGTTAAAAATTTCAAGAATACTAAATTTGAGGCGGCCATATATATTGCTCTACATATTTGAGCCATTTTATCTTCTGTTGTAAATTATAATTAATATATATTACCATTATATATACATTATATTATAATATAAAGGTATAAAAGTAATAAAAGAATTGAATTATGTAACAGTCATTTGAGAATAAATTTTTTTAATTTTCTCTAGTAATTAATATATATTATATATGTATTATACTATAATATATATAAAATTTTGGATATCCGAATCCGATATTCGAATCTGATATATGAAATTTGTAATTTAGAGTCTATCGAATATTAACTGATTCGAATACCTTAATATTCGAATTCATATCCGATAAAAAGATAATATTCGAAATATATTCGGATATCCGAATCCGATATACAAAATTTTAGATAATAACCGAAAGTTCGAACACGAAATTGAATTGAATTCGAATTTTTTGGCTATATAGAGATGGACTAAGTTGACAATAATAAAATAGAGTTAACATGCGTATTTAATAAATATTATTTAATTTTTTTTTTTTTCCCAAATTGGGAAAAGATGAAAGGGAACATGCAAAATAAAGTTAAATTTCAAACTCAAGTTCCTTTCCCATTTGCCAATGGGAAGCTCAAACTTCACTATATCAATAAATGTGAAATTACTCCATCTCTCCATAGGCCAATATCATTTAAGAGTTTATTTGGTACTAATGGCAAGTATTCATGTACCATATATTTTGAACACCTAAACCAATAATCACCAATAAATACTTCCCTAGAGCACACATCCCCGCTTTGAAAATTGGATTATCCCAAATGAGCGCTATATGCGGCTGTCCGCATAGTCGACAAACCCTAAAAAAATTCCCTCTCTTCAGTAGGGAAAGGGCATTTCCGTAAATCCAGGAGAAAAGAACCGCCATTTCGTAGAGCCCGAAGAGCGAGGCGGAGACGGTGGGACCCACACATCACGTGACAGTCAATTCGAGAAAGAGGGAATGCGGAAAGGCATTAGAGGAAGGCAACGGAGGCAACGGACGTGCTACGACATAATAGGTGCTGTTTAGCTGTCCGCTGGTTCGTAGGTTGCGGCGGATCCCTGGTAATGTAACGCCGCTGCCTCTCCTGACTTAATTTTTTCAAGCCAGTTCCAAACGGATCCTACGTGGCGGTAGGGCTGCATGCCACATATACGGGTCGAAGTAGGTCATTTTGTTTGCGGGTGCAAGTCGAGTTGGTGGGTTACGAGGGAATGACGAGAATGCCTCTCCACTATCCCCTCAAGCGCCACACCGCGCCGATATATTCGGGCACAGCCCCATCATAAACCCATCAATTCCTCTCTCTGAAACTCCAAAATTCCCTCTCCCTCTCTCTCTCTCTCTCTCTCTCTCAAACGCCACTACTCCGACATCGCATCAATGTTCCCGCCAAATCTCGACGACGGCGAGAGGTGGCTGCCGGCGGAGATCATTCCCGACGTCATGGGTACCCACAGGAGCCACCGCGGCCTCGGAGCCGTCGTCGATAGGCTCAGCGTGGAGGAGCTGGCGCGCCAGCTCGCCGTGCTCGGGCTGTTCAACACGGCCCGGCCTGCGTTCCGGAACCCGCAACCTGATATCCAGGTTCCTCTCGCTCTCTCTTACTCTCTTTTTCCATCTCTTTTTTTTTACTAATAACTACTGTTTGATGGGTTTAGGGTTTTAGGCCGGCGAGTAACGGTTTCGGATCCGCCTATGTTAATGGGTTCCGCGTCCCTCCGGCGGCTGCGCTCGGCGGAACCGGAGCGTTTCTGCCGGTTTCTAGATCGCAGGTTTTTATTTTTATTTTTATTTTCTTTTTTGTGACCTTTAGTTGACAATGTTGTTTTTTCGTGACAGGCAAGGGAGGAAGGAAGAGCTAGGGTTCTGCGCAGGAACGGACCGGTCCGGTTTATGCTGGGTCGGGTTAACGGGCCAGGTAAGGACAGTGGCGGAACCGGGGTTTTTCTCCCGCGGGTCGTCTATAATGACAATGAGAAGAAACCAAGTGAGTATTTTTTCTAATGAGCTCATTATTATTTGTTTCAAGAATGTTGTGGTGTAATGATACAATGTTTGGTTGTGCAGAAGAGGCGAGTGGCTATGATGGCGAGCAGGTAGAGAAGCATAAGCAACAGTTGCAGCAGACCATCAGATATTATGCCGCAGCTGCAGCCGCGGCAGCAGCTGAGGCGCAGCAGCAGCAGCAGCAGCAGTTGGTCATGGCTTCGTCAATCCCAGCAGCAGCAGCAGAGGTCACTCTGCCACAAGACTGGACCTACTGATGGACCCCCAAATGTGTAAAGAAAGAAAGAACAGACAAAAGACCAAAGCATAAGATGGCCCCCTCCCTGCCTACCCCTTCCCTTTTGTTTTGTTGCTACTTGCTAGCTGTTGTTTTCTCTTGCGCTCAAAATAACAATGTATGCAGCAGTGGAGTGGAGGGGGAGAATAGTCAGTAGAGTAGAGTAGAGTTAGGAACGTCGTAGTAACAGTGTGAAATAGTTCTCTCCTTGTTTTGTTGCATGCAGCAGTGCTGCAGTGGAAGGAAGGAAAGAGAGAGATTTGTAGTGTTTGTTTTATTTTATGCTTTAGGTCCCTCCGTAAACATAATATTAGTAATAGCAACAAAATGATGTGGTTCTGATGAGTAGCTTCTTTTTATTATTCGATTCTAGTATGCTACATCCAAAGGTGGCTTGCAGTAGTAATATTTTTTTTAAATTTCTTTTTGCATAGGAATGGATTTGTTGTGGGGGGTTGTATGTTATGTTTGGGACAGGACAATACGTGGGATATGGCAATGGGGATGGATTCTCTATAAAGGCGGGTGTTTCGTGCCATCATTTTTGATCTTTGTGAAGGGTTGGACTGATTTGCCCATTTTAATACTCTTGACAAGTTGACCACCATTTGATTGAGGCGAGAAGTTTTCTACCAAAGGGTCGACGTGTTGGCGAAACCGTGGAGTTAACTACGGACTTCAGTTGGGTTTGTTTCTTGGGAAATTTGTAAAACTACTGTGCACAAGCACAGCTAAGGTGGACATGAGCTTGAATTTTTCTACCAAAGGATCGTCCCGAAATTCTATTGTTTCACCGAGTAGACTCTAATGTACGTGCTAGTGTGACCAAGGTCTACCATGATCTTTCCTTTCCTTTCTCATTTATATGTTACAAAGTTGTAGATTTTTTTTTTTTCCAAAAGTAGTTTCTATTCTAATTTTCAGCTTACTTGGCTGGCGTGTGGGGCAGATGTCGGTGGGCGGGTTTATAACTAGCATAATTTTTTTAAATTTTAATATTGGCCGGTTTTAAAACTAAATAATTAAATTAATTATTTTATTTTCTGTTGGAGCTTTTCTTTGATATGTAGAGAAAGTTTGCTTTAAATACATGCTTAGTGATATTTAGTCCCACATTGGAAAAGTACTATGAATACTTGGTATGTTGTTGAGATGTGCACATGGGGTGGTGACCCTAACCATGTGGGTTAGGGGTGAGCGTCGGTATAATCGGTCGGTATTTGATCGATTTTTTCGGTATTTTTTAAAATCCGTATTTGAAAAATCAATACCAATATCGTACCATTTAGAATCGATTTTTTCGGTTTCGGTTAAATCGGTATTCGGTCGGTTTTTGTTCGGTATCGGTATTTTACCAATTAATATTTGATCAATTAACACACTTAATATTGTAGAACCTCTTAACCTATAATATATATATATTTTACTTTTTTGGAAGCATTGATTTTAAAGCCAAGTCTCTACCAACCAAAAAATTAATCAAAATTATTAGAACAATATGTACAAGTCGCAAACACCTAAAAATGAGCTTAAAATATCAAACGCGATCACTAAGTTTAATCTTTAGTAATAAGTTTAAGTAACCAAAATTCACTTCAAAATTCTATGAGAACACAAAAATATAAGCTCAAACGATCAAAAACTTAATTCTTAGCATTCTTAACGTAAATTCAAGTCCACTAAAATCCATTCCAAGTTCTAGGAAACCAACCAAAATAAAGATAAAAATGAAAATGAGTAGCGTAAAATTAATCATGACTCATGAGCAACATTAAAAAATGTGTGCGCGTGTGTGTGTGAATCGGTTCGGTTCGGTATTTTCGGTATGGTATTACACTCAAACCGTTACCATTACCATTATACCGTAATTTAGTCGGTTCGGCAATTCGGTATCGGTACATAATTTCGGTTCGGTTTTTCGGAATATTTTTAATCGATATTCGGTCGGTTTTTCGGTATCGGTCGGTATTTTCTCACCCCTAATGTGGGTGAATTTACTAGGAGGTAAGATTAAGACTTCATGGTAAAGCATTAATGCTTTTTGCTCTTGTAAATTAATTTCCATTGAAGCTATGCTCGCGACTCGGGCTCATGGGCTCATGAGACGTAATATGGCGTTTTGTTGGCGCACTTTGCACTTAGCACGTCAATATCGTCGCTAGGTGCATAGTGCGCTGAAGTTGCGCTCGTTGCCGATCGTGTGCCTGTTCGCGTGGCCCGATCGTGCGACCAATTGACGCTGCCCAGTGGCGCGGACCAGTGGCGCGCCGAGAAGTCAGAAGAGCGGAGTGTTCCGAAGTTCTCCGTCGAACTTGCTAGTTCATATAAGTTGTTCTTGTGGGGCGAATCAAACTTTGAGCGCCGGTAATCATTCACCCCAGCAGGCTTTCTTCTTCTCTGATCTAATCAGAACCTTCTGTTCTTCTATTATTCACTTGCAACTCGTTCTGAACGAGAGCTTTTCTGATCTAATCAGAAAAGTTAGTGGACGTTCATTGCTGCTGCAGCTACGAATTCTTCTGTCTTCTTCGAAGTAACACATTGGTTTTCGTCTCTCAGAATCCTTCAAGGATTTCTGTCTTGCACCTTCCTTGAAGTATTGCATAATTTTCAGTTTTTTATCAAAAAATTACGTCCCGGGAATAACAATCTCAAATCTTGATTTCACAAGATGGAAAACTTTCGTGCTTCACTAATCAATCCTAACTTTACCAAGTTAAAGCAATTTGATGGAGAGCACTATTAAGTCTGGAAGAGGAAGATTACTCTCAATCTTCAACTTTCCAAAGTTGACCACGTGTTAACCGAGGAAGAATCTACTATTCCAGAAACTGGGTATGCAGCCACAATTACTGCTGCTACTAAAAATCAGGCCAAATGGAGAAGGAAAAATAGCATCTGTAGGCTTTTATTCCTAAATGCTATGGAGAACTCCCTAGCGGAATCATATTCAAAGAAGACAATTGCCAGAGAGATATGGGAGTCTCTGGAGAAACTTTACGAAGATGACAAAAACAGGAGCAAGATATTTATTGTTGAAAAATATTACAAATTGCTCTTTGAAGACGAGAAGTCTATGTTGCCGCAAGTGAAGGAGTTCCTGAAGCTGCGACAGAAGTTGGAAGATGAGGCGATGTCCCTCACCGACAAGTTTGTTGTTGGAAGGATCGTCTCAAAGCTCCCCACTGGGTGGAGCAGGTTCTATGCAAACATGCATAGGAAGAAGTTGGAGATCAGCCTGGAAGATCTCCTACAAGAAATCTATGTTGAGGACCAGATAAGGGCTCAACTTGTAAGCCCCCTGAATTTTCGGGATTATTTTGAAATTTCTAAATGAATTATTTTTTGATAATTTATTTTTGATTTAATTAATTTTGATCATTAAATGCTCTTTACCGTGACTTGGAATTCTAGAGCATCAGGGATGCCAGTCTCTGGAAACTTCCTTCTTGGAGTTTGTAGTAGACGAGATTATCTTCACATTGATATTTCGTGTCCCACTCGAACTTGTTCCCTTGTACTCTTTTTTGTTTTGCGCAAGTTCGGGTCAATTTAGACCATTTAATTATTAATTGAATTCCCACTCTTTTTTTTGATCATCATATGCACGTTACCATGACTTTTAATTTAGGAGCACCAGACTAGTCTTTTTCTTGAAACCAACTTGTCATGCCTGATCTACTCGAGACGCTCTTCACCCATGACCTTCGTGTCCCACTCAGATACTCCATTTTGTGCTTCATTTCCTTCGCACAACTTTCGGGTCAAATTAGGCCAATTAATTATCTACCGTAAAACCTGATTTAATTTCTAATTTAATTTCGGGACCCGACATCGACCCAACCTAGTCGACCCCAAGTATGAACATGGCCCACATGAAGCCTACTACCCACATGAAACTTGTGTCCCATTTATTTGAGTCCTCGCATGTCACGCCCCAGAACCAGAATACTGGAGAGCGGGGGCAGACATAGCCAGCTACGTATATGAAATGGAATCCATCTCGCTATACGGTCACGACTGTCTAGATACATGAGGGTTTATCTACAAGCCAACAGTCTCTTAAGGTCATGAACAAGCCTAGAGTCTCAATCGCAAGCAAGTAAGAAAAAGGTTACAAGAAGTATGATCATTAAATATACAATAGTAAGGCGTCCCAAACATTACATATTCAGCTGATCATGAAGCTAGTCGTTACAAAATGTTAGGACTAGCAAGAGTTTAGTCATACATGATCAACCCTAGGATCTGTCAATCATGTTACAGCCCGTAGGCAGACAGTAAGTAAGTATAATCGAGCTAAACAGGTGCTCGTCGGCTAAACGCCTCAAAAGAATATTTTTACAATAAAGTGGGAGATCAAGAATAAACCCACTCGTTGCTAGGGTTCCGTCTAGTGGCCACCATCTGGCTGGAAGGTCGGTAGATCCTCTGGAGCTGCTCCGAAATCTGGCAACACAAAATCAGCAGGGTCAGACCCCAGAAAGAGCAAGTGCCACAAAAGAAGCTTCACTTAGGAACTAAAACCAGCAATCAGCACAAGATATAAATAAAAGTAAGAACTGGAAATAAAGAAAATACATCAGGATGATATACGACGAGATAACCATGGAACTATTCAGATAAACAGGTTACAACCCGTAAACCCAACAAGGACCGGGGTTGTAACCCTTCGTCTGAACAGAACTTGGAATCCTCACCATTTATCGGTAAAAATAATACAAGCATTCTAGTCATGCAGTAACTTGGGACAAAATCAGGACAAGACTAGACATGTTAGACTCCATCCAATCATTTCACGGCCAAACAAGAACTACGGCTTGATACTTTAACTAACTAGGGCTATCACAAGCCTAGTTACTAGCAAGATGCAGTGAGAATCTTCCACAGCCACAAGCCCTGCAGTCCATCCAGGTTACCCGGGTTGAAGGATTTAGAATTGAATTCAGGTGGGTACATCGTCCAGGAAATGAATGTACCCTTAGGTAGCTTGAAGGGTGCAACACATGACAGTGTGCTAGAAATGTGCCCTACTCGACGGCAGGCTACAGATCCCAAGGCGTGCCCAGGTAACGTGATTGCCTGTAGCTGGGAAATCTCGTCATGACTAATGTATTAATCTAGTTATTAGCCTTAGTCCATTTTAGTAGGCACTCCTGACCGTGGTACTCAGGTGTCCCTGTCCTAGACATGATGCAAGACAGGACTGGTTTATTTGTACAAGCACAATCGCCTACGGTGTCCAGGTCATTACACAGGTCATGTCGTGTCAGGTAGCCGTCGCAACAGCTATTCGAGATAATCATGTCAGGTTTATCATATCAAGTGTACTAGTCAGGAGTGTGCCACGACGGGCCACTATCAGGTCATGTCAGGTTATTATGTCAGGAGTGCACCACTACGGGTCACTATCACGTCATGCTCAATTATCAATTCCAAACATATCAAATGAATTCATGATTTTCAAGTTCAGGACAAAAGGCGTAAGGATATAAAATGGACGTTAAATATCTAATAAAATATCAATATACAGGGCTATAGAAGAGCCATGCGGCTAAGGCACATGCGGCCAGGATGGATCTCATGCGGCTGGAGAAGGAGTCGGGTTCATGCGGCTGGAGAGAGATTCATGCGGGTTGGGGGAACTAAGGACCCATGCGGCTCGCAGGAGAGGGATTCTCATGCGGCTGGAATAAATCGAACTCATGCGGCCAAGAGAAGGGCAAGACACATGCGGCCAGGAGGGCAAGGGTACTCCTGCGGCTGGCAGAAATGAGTCCATGCGTCTCAACCAAGTCGAGCCCCATGCGGCTGGGTCAAGGTGATTGCTTATGCGGCTGACGGGGGGGAGGGGAGTTCATGCGGCTATAAGTTTCAGGATCTCATGCGGCTGGCGGATATAGGACTCATGCGGCCAGCGAGTGAGTCTGGTTCATGCGGCTCGTCAAGGCTGTGCACATGCGGCTGGGTCCAACTCATGCGGCCAAGAGAAGCTGATGCGGCAGGATAAGGTCCTCAGCCCTATGCGGCTGAACTGACTGGGTCCCATGCGGCCGGGAATACTTGCCGCATGAACTTGTCACACGGTCAAGTCAAGGCAATAGTGCATGCGGTTGGAACTGACTTGCCGCATGAATGTTCATGCTGTCAAGTACACCATGCGGCTCGGGACTGTGCTTCTTCTCCAAATTTCCGAGAAGAAGTACACCATAAGCCATGGCTTCCAAGCTACATAACTCTATCATCCGGAGCCCAAATCCGAACTTCCATAGGTCAAAATAGGGTAGAACGAGATTCTCTACAACATAGAACCATCAAAACTCAGAAATAACAGGATTAAGTAGATCAAAACCCAAAAAATCCGAAAATAAAGTAAACTTAGATCTAGAAGAATCTAGCCATGGAAAGTGAAAATGCCAAGTTCTAAAGTAAGTTAAAATGCTGCAAAGAAGAGAATGAAGCAATAAAATTAGAGTTCCTCCATGAGGCAAGTTGCACTTGCCTAGACCTCTCTCTCTCTTTCTCTGGTAGGTAAGGAAGTAATGGTGGAGAAGATGATAAATGAAGAGAGAGAAAGGAGAATGGTTAATAAATGGTAGTGGTGGTGGTAGGTAGGGGGTTCACCCCTTGGTTCATGATGAACCAAGAGCAATCCCAAACCGAACCAAGCCAACCCAAACCAAGAATAAACCAAGCCCAGGGAAGAAATTAAGCAAGGAAATCATGCAATACAAGAATAAATACGTACACGTATTCCAGAAATACGTAATACGAACCACAGGCATTACAACTCTACCCACCTTAAAAGAATTTCGTCCTCAAAATTTAATCAAGAGGCTAGAGGAGCAATGACAAGCTACATTAATCACATGCAAGCTATAACTAGGCAGACAATCACTCATTCAAGCAAGGAATCGAAGGCATGAGGCATAAGAAAGACATTATACCTCACGAGTCAAACAAGTCGGGATATCGCGATCGGATATCATCCTCACGCTCCCACGTTGACTCCCCCAAAGAGTGATGACCCCAAGCAACTCGGACTAACTTGATAGTCTTGTTCTTGAGGATCTTCTCTCTCCGGTCCAATATAGACACGGGCCTCTCCTCATACGAAAGGTTGGTACCAACAACCAATTCCGAATGATCCAGGATGTAGCTCGGGTCCGGGATATACCATCGTAATTGGGATACATGGAACACGTCATGCACCTCGCTTAGCGACGGCGGAAGAGCGAGACGATATGATACATCTCCTACTCGCTCCAGAATGTCAAACGGTCCTATATACCTAGGACTAAGCTTGCCCCGTACGCCGAAACGAATGACGCCACAGTTAGGCAAAATCCTCAGGAATACATGATCGCCGATCGAAAACTCGAGAGGGCGCCGATGAGAATCGGCCCAATGGCACTGGCGATCTTGGGCAACTCGAAGATGATCTCTGACTCGCCTGACCACTTCAACTGTCTGGGCAATCATTTCTGGACCGAGCATCTGTCTCTCTCCAACATCATTCCAGGCTAGCGGGAATCTGCACTTCCTGCCATACAGTGCCTCGAATGGTGCCATCTGGATACTGACCTGGAAACTGTTGTTGTACGAGAATTCCACCAGGTACAAGTGATCTTCCCATGAACCACCGAAGTCAAGTGTACAAGACCGCAACATGTCTTCAAGAGTCTGGATCGTGCGCTCCGACTGGCCATCTGTCTGCGGGTGATATGCTGAACTGAACTGGAGATGAGTTCCCAAACTTTCTTGCAAGCTATGCCAAAAGTGCGACGTAAATCTTGAATCTCGGTCCGAGGTGATACTGACTGGCATACCGTACAATCTGACAATCTGCCTGAGGTACATCTCTGCTAGCTGAGCCGTCGACTGACCAACTCTGAATGAAAGAAAGTGAGCCACTTTCGTGAGCCGATCAACTATAACCCAGATAGCATCTCTACCAGCTGAGGATCTAGGTAATCCAGTCACAAAATCCATGGTCACATGCTCCCACTTCCATTCTGGAATCGATAAGGGCTGAAGAAGTCCAGCCGGTCTCTGATGTTCGGCTTTAACTTGTTGGCAAACCAAACACCGAGAGACAAACCGAGCTATCTTCCGCTTCATGCCATTCCACCAGAAATGCTGCCGGATATCACGGTACATCTTCGTACTGTCGGGATGGATGGAATACTGTGAACTGTGCGCTTCTGACATGATCTCCTGCCGGATATCTCCGCTGGGTACACAAATACGTTTACCATGTCGAAGTGTACCATCCTCATGAATACATAACTCTGGTCTTCGTCCTGCCTCACACTCTGTTCTGAGTCGCTGAAGCTTGGAATCTGTCGACTGCGCCATCCGGATCCTCTCGACTATAGTGGACTGAACTTGCATACTGGCCATCAAGGCCACACTGGAAGGGAGAACAACTTCGATACCCATCTTCTGAAGATCGGCTAACAGTTCTGGCTGCGCTGTTAGGAAATAAACTCCGGCTCTCCTGTTCAATGCATCTGCAACAACATTGGCCTTCCCAGGATGATACTGTAGGTTGACATCATAATCCACAAGAAGCTCCAGCCACCTTCTCTGACGCATATTAAGATTCTTCTGGGTGAACACATACTTCAGGCTCTTGTGGTCGGTGAAAATTTCCACCCTGTCTCCATACAAGTAGTGCCTCCACAACTTAAGTGCAAACACCACTGCTGTCAGCTCCAAGTCATGGGTTGGGTAATTCCTCTCATGATCACGAAGTTGTCATGACGCATAAGCTATTACCTTCCCATGCTGCATCAGAACACATCCTAAACCTCTGTCTGAAGCATCACAGTACACTGAGAATCCTCCGGTCCCATCTGGAAGCGTGAGAATAGGAGCTGTCATCAAGCCTCACTTCAACTGCTCAAATGAACTCTGACACTCTGCTGTCCAAGCAAACTGCGCATCCTTGCGGGTCAACTGCGTCAATGGTGCTGAAATTCGAGCAAAATCCGAAACAAACCGCCGGTAGTAGCCGGCCAATCCAAGAAAACTACGAACCTCTACAACTGTGCTGGGCACTGGCCATGACTCAATAGCCACAATCTTCTGGGGATCCACTTCTACTCCTCCTCGAGTGATGATATGACCCAAGTACGAAATACGATCGAGCCAGAACTCGCATTTACTGAACTTGGCATATAACTGGTGCTCTCTGAGGATCCGAAGAACCACACGGAGATGCTGCTCATGCTCTGCCTCACTCCTGCTATAGACCAGGATGTCATCCAAGAACACAATCATAAACTGATCCAAGTAGGGCATGAAGATACGATTCATGAGATCCATGAATACTGCTGGCGCATTGGTTGCTCCAAAAGGCATAACAAGGAACTCCCAATGCCTATATATCGATCTAAAAGCTGTCTTCGGGATGTCCTGCTCTCTGACTCTGATCTGATGATAACCTGAGCGCAAATCAATCTTCGAGAAAACTGAAGCCCCCTTGAGTTGATCAAACAAGTCATCTATCCTCGGAAGAGGGTATTTGTTCTTGATTGTCACTGAGTTCAAGGTACGATAATCAACACATAACCTGGACGTACCATCCTTCTTTTTCATAAGAAGCATCGGGGCTCCCCAAGGCGATCCACTAGCACGAATGAATCCCTTGGTTCTGAGTTCCTCAATCATCTTGTACAATATCTCCAATTCTGACGGCGCCATCCTGTAGACTATCTCTGACACTGGGGCTGTCCCGGGAATCAAGTCTATAGTGAACTCGATCTCCCGCTCCGGAGGCATACCTGGAAGTTCTTCTGGGAAAATATCTGGAAACTCCTCGACTATCCTGGGCAACTAAACTGCTGCTACTGCCATCCGCAATATCGGAGGAGATGACTCAACTTCGCCTCGGGAGAAAGAAAACTCTGGCTCGCCTGGAATGCTAAAAACAACCCTGCCAATGTGGCAATCTATTCTAGCATACTGGTTCCTCAACCAATCCATCCCTAAGACCACATCATAATCGGCCATCGGAAACTCTATCAATCTAGCGGAGAATTCTCTACCGCTAACTACGATCCGACACGAGAAAAATACTCTATCTACTCCCACAAGTCCGTTACCAGTAAGTATATTAAGCCTTACTGATAATGACTCGGGCTCCAATCCTACCCGTGTCGCGAATCGTACAGACATAAAAGAATGCGATGCACCAGAATCAAATAAAACTGAAGCTGGAAAGGAGTTGACGAGAATAGTACCTGCCACTACCTCTCCTGGTGCCAATCCTTCCTCTGCGGTCATCACCATAGCATACCATGCCCTCGGGGTGCTGGTCCCCTCTGATAAAATCCTTGCTGCCTATTCTGACTCTGGGCTTGGGCTTGAACATACTGCTGGAGGTTCTGCTGCTGGAATACTTGGGTCTGAGGCGGCAAGGGCCTCGACAATGGATACTGCTGCTGCTGCTGGACCGGAACTGGTCCTCTCACCGAAGAGCTAGAAAGGTTGGACGATGATGAACCACCCCTATTCGGGCAGGATCCAACCCTATGGTCTGGTGCTCCACAAGCCAGACGCAATCCCTGTGCCCTGCGACATTCTGCCATAACATTGCCCGGCTTCCCACAATGAGAACAACCCACTGCGGAAGATTGCTTCTGCTTCTGCTGCTGAGGGTGCGTCGGAGTGGAATGCTGAACCGACGTTACTGAGGCCGCTCGCCTCGGAGCTCCAATAGTCAAAGCCCTGGCTGCCGGGGCTGGTGCTGAAGATTGATTCATCTGGCCGTGAGATCTCTTGCGACCTCCGGCCCTATCCACAATCCTCTGGGAGGTGTACTCATGCCTCCGGACTGCTCTCAAGACTGCATCAAAAGTCTGATGCTCAAACTGCTCAACTGCCAATAAGATCTCCAGGTGAAGTCCCTGCTGGAACCGCTGGGCTCTATCATACTCGGTTGCCACCAAAGTGGGAGCAAACCGACTGAGTCTGGAAAACTCGATCGCATATCCGTCGATCGTCCTGTCTCCTTGCTTCAGATTGGTAAACCTCGTCTGCAGATCATACCGAGCCACGGCATCAAAATACTTGGTCTGAAATCTCTTCCTGAATACTGTCCAAGCGATGGGTGCTGCTAATCCAACGGCCTGTGCTGCCCACCAGCTACGGGCAAGATCTAACAACTGCAGGCCACAACGACCACCTTTTCGTTCTCTGGGGTCCTAGCTACTTCTAGAATTACCTCTGTGTCCTGAAGCCATGCATCTGCTGCGATAGCATCTTCACTACCGTCGAAGAATGGAGGGTTCAAGCGCTTGAAGCTGTTGGCCGCGCTGTTACCCTGATGACCATCCCGGGTCAAAGCATCCGTCACTGCCTGGTGCAAGGCATCTCCACGCCGGTCTTGGGAAGCTATCAAGGTCCTGACGAGTCCTACCAAAGTGCCGTCATCATGTTCTACAGGTTGAACTGGCTGGACTGGTGGCTCTCCGCCAGAAGGTACGACTCTGGAGGCTACTCCGGAATGCTGGGCTTGATCTCCAGGTTGCTGCTGGTCCGCGGGAGGTGCTCCGCCTTGCTGGTCGGTAGGACCATGAACAATGCCGCTGAAGAAGATGACATAGGGAACAACAAGGAAGGACCAGGACAGATCAACGATACAAGCATATAATTAGGACAAGAATCCAGGGATTCAGAAGATACGGGCAGAGATCAAGGACGAATACTGATTGAGACATCTATTCGGTAAACCCTCACATATCTTGATTTACAAGACCTGCATGGGCCACCACTTAAACCATGTCACACCCCAGAACCAGAATACTGGAGAGCGGGGGCAGACATAGCCAGCTACGTATATGAAATGGAATCCATCTCGCTATACGGTCACGGCTGTCTAGATACATGAGGGTTTATCTACAAGCCAACAGTCTCTTAAGGTCATGAACAAGCCTAGAGTCTCAATCGCAAGCAAGTAAATAAAAGGTTACAAGAAGTATGATCATTAAATATACAATAGTAAGGCATCCCAAACATTACATATTCAGCTGATCATGAAGCTAGTCGTTACAAAATGTTAGGACTAGCAAGAGTTTAGTCATACATGATCAACCCTAGGATCTGTCAATCATGTTACAGCCCGTAGGCAGATAGTAAGTAAGTACAATCGAGCTAAACAGGTGCTCGTCGGCTAAACGTCTCAAAAGAATATTTTTACAATAAAGTGGGAGATCAAGAATAAACCCACTCGTTGCCAGGGTTTCGTCTAGTGGCCACCATCTGGCTGGAAGGTCGGTAGATCCTCTGGAGCTGCTCCGAAATCTGGCCACACAAAACCAGCTGGATCAGACCCCAGAAAGAGCAAGTGCCACAAAGGAAGCTTCACTTAGGAACTAAAACCAGCAATCAGCACAAGATATAAATAAAAATAAGAACTGGAAATAAAGAAAATACATCAGGAAGATATACGACGAGATAACCATGGAACTATTCAGATAACCAGGTTACAACCCGTAAACCCAACAAAGACCGGGGTTGTAACCCTTCGTCTGAACAGAACTTGAAATCCTCACCATTTATCGATAAAAATAATACAAGCATTCTAGTCATGCAGTAACCTGGGACAAAATCAGGGCAAGACTAGACAGGTTAGACTCCATCCAATCATTTTACGGCCTAACAAGAACTACGACTTGATACTTTAACTAACTAGGGTTATCACAAGCCTAGTTACTAGCAAGATGCAGTGAGAATCTTCCACAGCCACAAGCCCTGCAGTCCATCCAGGTTACCCGGGTTGAAGGATTTAGAGTTGAATTCAGGTGGGTACATCGTCCAGGAAACGAATGTACCCTTAGGTAGCTTGAAGGGTACAACACATGACAGTGTGCTGGAAATATGCCCTACTCGACGGCAGGCTACAGATCCCAAGGCGTGCCCAGGTAAGGGAATTGCCTGTAGCTGGGAAATCTCGTCATGACTAATATATTAATCTAGTTATTAGCCTTAGTCCATTTTAGTAGGCACTCCTGACCGTGGTACTCAGGAGTCCCTATCCTAGACATGATGCAAGACAGGACTGGTTTATTTGTACAAGCACAATCGCCTACGGTGTCCAGGTCATTACACAGGTCATGCGTGTCAGGTAGCCGTCGTAACAGCTATTCGAGATAATCATGTCAGGTTTATCATATCAAGTGTACTAGTCAGGAGTACGCCACGATGGGCCACTATCAGGTCATGTCAGATTATTATCAGGAGTGTACCACTACGGGTCACTATCACGTCATGCTCAATTATCAATTCCAAACATATCAAATAAATTCATGATTTTCAAGTTCAGGACAAAAGGCGTAAGGATATAAAATGGATGTTAAATATCTAATAAAATATCAATATACAGGGCTATAGAAGAGCCATACGGCTAAGGCACATGCGGCCAGGATGGATCTCATGCGGCTGGAGAAGGAGTCGGGTTCATGCGGCTGGGGAGAGATTCATGCGGGTTGGGATAACTAAAGACCCATACGGCTCGCAGGAGAGGGATTCTCATGCGGCTGGAATAAATCGAACTCATGCGGCCAAGAGAAGGGAAAGACACAGGCGGCCAGGAGGGCAAGGGTACTCCTGCGGCTGGCGGAAATGAGTCCATGCGGCTCAACCAAGTCGAGCCCCATGCGGCTGGGTCAAGGTGATTGCTTATGCGGCTGACGGTGGAGGGGAGGGGGAGTTCATGCGGCTATAAGTTTCAGGATCTCATGCGGCTGGCGGATATAGGACTCATGCGGCCAGCGAGTGAGTCTGGTTCATGCGGCTCGTCAAGGCTGTGCACATGCGGCTAGGTCCAACTCATGCGGCCAAGAGAAGCTGATGCGGCAGGATAAGGTCCTCAGCCTATACGGCTGAACTGACTGGGTCCCATACGGCCGAGAATACTTGTCGCATGAACTTGTCACACGGTCAAGTCAAGGCAATAGTGCATGCGGTTGGAACTGACTTACCGCATGAATGTTCATACGGTCAAGTACACCATACGGCTCGGGACTGTGCTTCTTTTCCAAATTTCCGAGAAGAAGTACACCATACGCCATGGCTTCCAAGCTGCATAACTCTATCACCCGGAGCCCAAATCCGAACTCCCATAGGTCAAAATGGGGTAGAACGAGATTCTCTACAACATGGAACCATCAAAACTTAGAAATAATAGGATTAAGTAGATCAAAACCCAAAAAATCCGAAAATAAAGTAAACTTAGATCTAGAAGAATCTAGCCATGGAAAGTGAAAATGCCAAGTTCTAAAGTAAGTTAAAATACTGCAAAGAAGAGAATGAAGCAATAAAATTAGAGTTCCTCCATGAAGCAAGTTGTACTTGCCTAGACCTCTTTCTCTCTTTCTCTGGTAGGTAAGGAAGTAATGGTGGAGAAGATGATAAATGAAGAGAGAGAAAGGAGAAGGGTTAATAAATGGTAGTGGTGGTGGTAGGTAGGGGGTTCACCCCTTGGTTCATGATGAACCAAGAGCAATCCCAAACCGAACCAAGCCAACCCAAACCAAGAATAAACCAAGCCCAGGGTGGAAATTAAGCAAGGAAATCATGCAATACAAGAATAAATACGTACACGTATTCCAGAAATACGTAATACGAACCACAGGCATTACACCGCATGTTATTTATTTACCCATGATTATAAATACCCATTTTAATTCGAATATTGCCCCCTGTCCGATTTTGGCCCGACCCGGCTCGACCGAACCCGAACCCAAGCTCCATATTGTTCTCTCATGACTGTCCAAATACCCCACATAATTTTCCAATTTTTTCTATTTTGAAAATATCTCTTCCTCTCTCTACTTTATTAATATCTTAAATATCTCATGTATATATATACATACATATATATATACATATATATCTAACTCTCTCTCTCACTCACTTTACACCTCACAGCACTCACCCACCCCCTCCTGTACGAGCAATACCCCCCCATCTCTATCTCACTTTCTCTCTTTCCTCCCTTTTAAATTCTTATACACACACATACATATTTCTCTCTCTCTCTTCTCTAACTAAACCACCACCATCACCATTTTAACAGCCACCACCACCTCCATGAACACCACCACCCCCACGAGCTCCACCACCCTCACCACCATGAGCATAGCCACCACCACCTCTATGAACACCATCACCACCACGAGCTCCACCATCCCGAACCACCACTTCGACCATCACCACCCTCATCAAACCGCCGCCACCACCATCTCCGACGTGCCCCCGCAGCCACCCTCGCCGCTGCAGTGCCCCGTTGGCCGTGCGCGTGCCACAGCGGCATGTGTAGCAACAGCTGCAACAGCAGCGGGCATGGCCGCGCACCTGGCCGGGTGGTGCAGCGCCACCGCCGTCGGCCGTGGTCGGCCCCCCTGGCCGGGCGACCCCCCAGGCACCACCCTGTGGCGGCCACGTTGGTGATGTTAGTTTTATCATCCGACAACATCTGTAGATTTCTTCCCTTTTTGTGTCACCCTATTATTATATTATTTTCTTCTTTTGGGTTGTTTTAGAGTCCCGTCGATTTCAGTAATTTCTAAATCATTAAAATTCATAAGTTGACCTTGTAGATGTTTATAGAGACTAGCTTGACCTTTATTGACCATGGTTGACTACTTTGACTAAACGTCAAAGTAGAGTCAACATTTGACCTAGGTTTGATCAGATTTGACCAACGTTGACTTTTTGACCAAAGTCAACTGTAGGTCAACCATTGACCTATTTAACCTAGATTAGACTTAGAGTTGATCGGAGTTGACCAGTCGACCAAAGTCAACTGTACGTCAACCTTGACCCAGTTTGTCTTAGTTTGACCTAGATATTTAGTATGTCTTTTGACCCTGATCAGCTCTTGTATTATTTCATCTTTAGGTCTGTGGTTTTACTCTGAACCCTGATTCATATTGACAGTAGGACCCCAGGCGAGTACATTCTCTGATAATAATTGTGTTTTATGATATCGTTTATGTTTATTGTATTTAGTGTAGATACCCTTTGTTCTCTTGACACATTGTTCACACGGATTGGTATTTCTCTGGATCCCGTTATGAGATATTATTCCTTGCTTTTCTTGGTATATCTTGTGCAAGTCTTTTTTGTTCCTTATGCATTTTATAGACACGATTCCTGCGAAGGTTAGCTACCCTCTCGGAGAATCGCGTGTCATGATGTGTCATGGTTGGATCCACTATACTAGTCGGGGGACGGGGAGTATTAGTGTAGATATGTGGTCAAAGCCTATTGTGCACCCATTGTGCACCTATTGATTGTGAGTGTTGATCATACACCCCATGTATGGTTAGTCAGGCCTGTTACTATTGTACAAGTTCCCAAGCCGGCCACGTATTGTAGCTAGTACTCACATACTTAGATAGATGATTCTTGATTCTTGTACATGCCATGATCAGTTTTACTTGCCTTGTTCTAGCTCTAGATTTACAGCTTACCTTGCCATGATACTCATATGTACATTTCGTGATTTCTTGTATATTCTCTCCATTTACTGCTACATTTTCAATATCGTCTAATTAGAACTGTTATTTGAGATTTGTGTTCGTTCCATCCTGACTGGATATGTTGACAAAATTTTAGGAGTAGTTGTGCCCTCAGTATTGGACTACAGGATGTTGCTAGCTGGGGTGGTTATCGGTATTCTTCACCGTGAGTTGTCTCTCAGGAGTTCTAGGTCTGGTAGTCATTTAGTTTATTATTGTTCCTTCTGTTTTATTCTTGTCTCATATGATCCTAGTAGATTCTAGTTATTTAGTGATATTGTTATTATTTCTTGTCTTATCTTCCTTAGTTTTCGTGATGTGACATGAGTACATTTCTAGTTATGGATCTTTAGATGTTGTAGTTAGTATAGGGTACTTGACAGCGCTCTATCGCCGATACTGCGGCGTAGGCTGGGCGTGGCCCACGTATTCGTACCCGTATATCTGGGTGCGGGTCGTGACACATTTTTGTGGTGGCCCATATAGGTCTGTCTTTGCAATTAATACGAAGTCGTGGTAGTACTTGAGTTTATCTGTGCTACTGCGAGCCTGCCCTAGGATTAAGGTTGAGTAATGGAATATTTTAGGATTTGGTACTCAGTCACATATTAGGAACTCTTGATAGATTCTAGGGATGACCCATGGGAATCTTATTTTGAAACTCTTCGAATCTATTCCCATTCGTTTCTATCCGTCCTGATTCCTGAGATATCTCTCAGTTATCGTACTTTATTATTCTTTGGGATGAGTTTGTGGACCCCAGAGGGAAGGTATAAGTTGGACTTGTATATCATCTAGGTTGGAGAGAGAATATGATTTACCAACCTCGTATCATGGTCGAGGTTTGTTTTAGATTATATTCCACCATTTTCTATCTTGACCTAGGTAGTACCCTCGGGACTTTCCCTGAGATTTTCCTCTGAACCCTATCTCGAAAGTTGTTTCCGTTGTTTCTATTAACTTACCCTTGACTTGTTGTTGAAATTTTAAATCTTAATATTCGTTGTTGACCTTTGATTTTGTTTTGGATAATTCTTTTAAGAATTGATTTAAGATATCCTGATAAACATATTTTGGACGAGGACGATGAGAACAATAAGTGTCTACTTTATTTATGGAGTTTAGAATTTATCGCAGTCATATTAGCTAGCGAGACAAGGACATGGAGCCCGATTTGGATGTACTATCCTAGTTATGTCATTTAGATTCTCTTGCTGCCATACCGGTTGGCGTGGTAAGGAATCTAGATGACATGATTATAGGGTGTATACCATAGTTATGGACTTCATTGTTTATTACCGCTATGCTTACTGGCATGGCGAGAATTCTGGCAACATGATTTGGGATAGACGTGTATGGTTATCAGATCGTATCTTAAATTGATTCACTTGTTTTAACCTATTGGGTAAGAGCAGTTCCTACTATTACTTCTGTTTTCCCATTCTTCTCTTCCTCATCGTATGATGATTTCCTCATCTTACCCTTACTTCCTTCGTCTTGATCAATTATGTCTTGGTTCCACCAATTACCTATCTCATATCTACTTCTGTCAGCCATACTTTGAAAACCTTGAAAATTTTAGAATTTTTATATATTTTTATCTTGGGAGAAATCGAGGAAGTATCGTAATCATCCGTCTCGGAGTAGACATTGTTGGTAGTAGTCGAAGCAGAGCGAGATGATTACCCCGGCTTCCTCCTACGATCCCATATTCTGGTTTCTATGATAATAGAATTAATTCAATTCTACATCCTTGATTTGTTTATTATATTTTGATATCGTGAGATTGATCCTCTCTGATTGACCAATCGATTCTGGTTGTCTAGTTATCGTGCCAAAGAGTCTTGATTGTTGATTAAACTTAAATGGTTTCGAATTCCATTGTGATATGATTTCCTTCTTAGATGCTCGTGTCCAGACTTCGTTGATTTTGTTCTGCATCTTGCCCAAATTCTGATTTACTCAAAACTTGATCAATTTAAATCGTGCTGAGACTAAATTATTTATTTTTATCGTGATTGGACAATGCGATCATCACTCGTGCTTTAAACTTTTGATTCAATTCTGGCAAATGACTAAATTCTATTCTAATCACGATTAGGCTTCATACTATCCTTGATTATGCCGGAGTCTCATGTTGGTCATGCATAAACCGTTATACTTTTGACCAAGGTTGAGCTGACCGTATCTATGATCATATTGAGATTCAATTTTGAGCATGTTTGGATTTTGAAACACTCGTGCCTATACTCTTTTCGACTTTGATTTGATTTTCTGATTGTATCTGAAATTTCCTTGTGCTTAATCATGCCTAGATGATCTAGCGTGACTAAGGCAGCTTGGAGTTCTATGATCGTAATTTTAACGATCATAACTATGCATATCATCTTGCTTCTAAATTGTGCTTTTAAGACCTTGATTTTGAATTCATGATTTATTCGTCATTCACAACTGAACTTGGATCTTGATCGTGCTTATGTGACCTATAATCTGATTTCTATCAATTCTATCTATCAATCGTGCTATCCTCAAATTTTTCTCTCCATTTGCTTCTCTTAGCCTTGTTTTAGATTATGATTATCCGACTTTGATTTTCATGATCTTGATAATCTTAACCCTAAATCTAATTTCATCGAGCTGAAATCCTGTTAATCAATGTTTGACTCGATTATAACTGGACGAAGCTCAAGTTTTGATTTCGTTGTCATATCTAAATCGTGCCCCACTGACTTGACTTATTTCTGAAATCACGCAGATATGATTTTGTTTGTATCATGATTCTATCGTGCCAAATCCCTCATCGTGCCTGGACAATTTTAAATCGATTATCTTGATCGTGCAAAACTCGTCATTTTTGGATCGTGCCTAAAATATTGCCAAAATTTTCTATCCTGTTTTAACCGCCACTACCAACCTTTAATTTCGAGGACGAAATTTTTATAAGGTGGGTAGGATGTAAGCCCCCTGAAGTTTCGGGATTATTTTAAAATTTCTAAATGAATTATTTTTCGATAATTTATTTTTGATTTAATTAATTTTGATCATTAAATGCTCTTTACCGTGACTTGGAATTCTAGAGCATCAGGGATGCCAGTCTCTGAAAACTTTCTTCTTGGAATTTTTAGTAGACGAGATTATCTTCACATTGATATTTCGTGTCCCACTCGAACTTGTTCCCTTGTACTCTTTTTGTTTCACGCAAGTTCGGGTCAATTTAGACCATTTAATTATTAATTGAATTCCCACTCTTTTCCTTGATCATCATATGCACGTTACCATGACTTTTAATTTAGGAGCACTAGACTAGTCTTTTTTTTGAAACCAACTTGTCATGCCTGATCTACTCGAGACGCTCTTCACCCATGACCTTCGTGTCCCACTAAGACACTCTATTTTGTGCATCATTTCCTTCGCACAACTTTCGGATCAAATTAGGCCAATTAATTATCTACCGTAAAACCTGATTTAATTTCTAATTTAATTTCGGGACCCGACATCAACCCAACCTAGTCGACCCCAAGTATGAACATGGCCCACATGAAGCCTATTACCCACATGAAACTTGTTTCCCATTTATTTGAGTCCCCGCATGTTATTTATTTACCCATGATTATAAATACCCATTTTAATTCGAATATTGCCCCCTGTCCGATTTTGGCCCGACCCGGCTCGACCGAACCCGAACCCAAGCTCCATATTGTTCTCTCGTGACTGTCCAAATACCCCACACAATTTTTCTATTTTTTCTATTCTGAAAATATCTCTTCCTCTCTCTACTTTATTAATATCTTAAATATCTCATGTATATATACATACATATATATATATATATATATATATATATATATATATATATATATATATATATATATATATATATACATATATATCTAACTCTCTCTCTCTCTCACTCACTTTACACCTCACAGCACTCACCCACCCCCTCCTGTACGAGCAACACCCTCCCATCTCTATCTCACTTTCTCTCTCTCCTCCCTTTTAAATTCTTATACACACACATACATATTTCTCTCTCTCTCTTCTCTAACTAAACCACCACCATCACCATTTCAACAGCCACCACCACCTCCATGAACACCACCACCCCCACGAGCTCCACCACCCTCACCAGAAATGGCGTTCCGTCGCAGCACCTTCGTGCATATTTTTCGAAAAATCCGACCGTTGGATCGGCGATTTCTTCGCTCCGTCACAATCTCGGTATATCCCTCTTCACCTATGTCAAGTTTGAACCGTTAATTTTATCATTTGATACCTCAAATCTAGCCGCCAAGTTGACGTTTTAATTTGTACTATTTTTGGACAGTTTTGCGATGTCAACTTCGCGGGTTCGTATCTTCGCCGTAGCAGCTTCTTTTGGTGCGCCGTCGGTTCCGGTGCACAGCTGGTATAACCCTCTTCCTGCCCCTTTAGATTTTGTTTTAGTTTGAGCTTGTTAGGTCGGTCGAATTCGACGCCAAAGTTGGCCGTTCAAATTCTTAGTGTTGCACTTATAAAATTTTGATTTTGAACCCGGAACTCCGGATTTAATTTCTGACACTACCAGTAGACTCGTGGCGTCGTTCTGACATGTTTTCATATATAATTTGCTTAGTTTAGAGGACGTGAGCCCTGGCACGCATAACGGTACAACATGGGTCCCACGGTCCGGGTTAACGGGACTTTTTGACGCCGGCTCATCGGAATCCAATTTTGGATATACCGTTGAGTTTGTATCGTCATTCTGGACTCGTTGACATATAATTTGCTAGGTTTTAGTGGACATTGGTTCCGGCACGCATTTCGGTGCAAGTCGGATACCAATATCCGGGTCAACGGAACTTATTGACGTCGGCTCATCGGAATCCAATTCCTGATATACCGTTGAGTTCGTATCGTCATTCTGGACTCGTTGACATATAATTTGCTAGGTTTTAGTGGACATTGGTTCCGGCACGCATTTCGGTGCAAGTCGGATACCAATATCCGGGTCAACGGATCATTTTGAAATCGGCTCATCAAAATCCAATTCTGGACATACCGTTGAGTTCGTATCATCATTCTGGACTCGTTGATATATAATTTGCTGAGTTTTGAGGACATTGGCTCCGACACGCTTTTCCGTGCAAATCGGAATTTCAATGTCCGGGTCAACAGACCAATTTGAGATCGGGTCAACGGAATCCAATTCTGGATACACCGTTGAGTTCGTATCGTCATTCTGGATTCGTGAACACATATTTTGCTAGGTTTTGAGCACTTTTGTCCTTGCACATTTTTTGGTGCAAAGCGGATCCGACACAGACACCACCTTGGCCCGAAATTACCCTTTTTCCTCCTGTGTCCAAATTGGACTTATGGACAGGTGATTCTAGCTAATTTGACCATTCTGGACACGTTGGTGATGTTAGTTTCATCATTCGATAACATCTGTAGATTTCTTTCCTTTTTGTGTCACCCTATTATTATATTATTTTCTCCTTTTGGGTTGTTTTAGAGACCCGTCGATTTCAGTAATTTCTAAATCACTGAAATTCATAAGTTGACCTTGTAGATGTTTATAGAGACTAGCTTGACCTTTATTGACCATGGTTGACTATTTCGACTAAACGTCAAAGTAGAGTTAACATTTGACCTAGGTTTGATCAGATTTGACCAACGTTGACTTTTGACCAAAGTCAACTGTAGGTCAACCATTGACCTATTTAACCTAGATTAGACTTAGAGTTGACCGGAGTTGACCAGTTGACCAAAGTCAACTGTACGTCAACCTTGACCAAGTTTGTTTTAGTTTGACTTAGTTTGACCTAGATGTTTAGTATGTCTTTTGACCCTGATCAGCTCTTGTATTATTTCATCTTTAGGTCTGTGGTTTTACTTTGAACCCTGATTCATATTGACAGCAGGACCCCAGGCGAGTACATTCTCTGATAATAATTCTGTTTTATGATATCGTTTATGTTTCTTGTATTTAGTGTAGATACCCTTTGTTCTCTTGACACATTGTTCACACGGATTGGTATTTCTCTGGATACCGTTATGAGATGTTATTCCTCGCTTTCCTTGGTATATCTTGTATAAGTCTTTCTTGTTCCTTGTGCATTGTATAGACACGATTCCAGCGAAGGCTAGCTACCCTCTCGGAGAATTGCGTGTCATGATGTTTCATGGTTGGATCCACTATACTAGTCGGGAGACGAGGAGTATTAGTGTAGATATGTGGTCAAAGCCTATTGTGCACCCATTGTGCACCTATTGATTGTGAGTGTTGATCATACACCCCATGTATGGTTAGCCAGGCCTATTACTATTGTGCAAGTTCCCAAGCCGGCCACGTATTGTAGCTAGTACTCACATACTTAGATAGATGATTCTTGATTCTTGTACATGCCATGATCAGTTTTACTTGCCTTGTTCTAGCTCTAGATTTACAGCTTACCTTGCCATGATACTCATATGTACATTTCATGATTTCTTGTATATTCTCTCCATTTACTGCTACATTTTCAATATCGTCTAATTAGAACTGTTATTTGAGATTTGTGTTCGTTCCATCCTGACTGGATATGTTGACAAAATTTTAGGAGTAGTTGTGCCCTCAGTATTGGACTACAGGATGTTGCTAGCTGGGGTGGTTCTCGGTATTCTTCACCGTGAGTTGTCTCTCAAGAGTTCTAGGTCTGGTAGTCATTTAGTTTATTATTGTTCCTTCTGTTTTATTCTTGTCTCATATGATCCTAGTAGATTCTAGTTATTTAGTGATATTGTTATTATTTCTTGTCTTATCTTCCTTAGTTTTCGTGATGTGACATGAGTACATTTCTAGTTATGGATCTTTAGATGTTGTAGTTAGTATAGGGTACTTGACAGCGCTCTATCGCCGATACTGCGGCGTAGGCTGGGCGTGGCCCACGTATTCGTACCCGTATATCCGGGTGCGGGTCGTGACACATTTTTGTAGTGGCCCATATAGGTCTGTCTTTGCAATTAATACGAAGTCGTGGTAGTACTTGAGTTTATCTGTACTACTGCGAGCCTGCCCTAGGATTAAGGTTGAGTAATGGAATATTTTAGGATTTGGTACTCAGTCACATATTAGGAACTCTTGATAGATTCTAGGGATGACCCATGGGAATCTTATTTTGAAACTCTTCGAATCTATTCCCATTCGTTTCTATCCGTCCTGATTCCTGAGATATCTCTCAGTTATCGTACTTTATTATTCTTTGGGATGAGTTTGTGGACCCCAGAGGGAAGGTATAAGTTGGACTTGTATATCATCTAGGTTGGAGAGAGAATATGATTTACCAACCTCGTATCATGGTCGAGGTTTGTTTCAGATTATATTCCACCATTTTCTATCTTGACCTAGGTAGTACCCTCGGGACTTTTCCTGAGATTTTCCTCTGAACCCTATCTCGAAAGTTGTTTCCGTTGTTTCTATTAACTTACCCTTGACTTGTTGTTGAAATTTTAAATCTTAATATTCGTTGTTGACCTTTGATTTTGTTTTGGATAATTCTTTTAAGAATTGATTTAAGATATCCTGATAAACATATTTTGGACGAGGACGATGAGAACAATAAGTGTCTACTTTATTTATGGAGTTTAGAATTTATCGCAGTCATATTAGCTAGCGAGACAAGGACATGGAGCCCGATTTGGATGTACTATCCTAGTTATGTCATTTAGATTCTCTTGCAGCCATACCGGTTGGCGTGGTAAGGAATCTAGATGACATGATTATAGGGTGTATACCATAGTTATGGACTTCATTGTTTATTACCGCTATGCTTACTGGCATGGCGAGAATTCTGGCAACATGATTTGGGATAGACGTGTATGGTTATCAGATCGTATCTTAAATTGATTCACTTGTTTTAACCTGTTGGGCAAGAGCAGTTCCTACTATTACTTCTGTTTTCCCATTCTTTTCTTCCTCATCGCATGATGATTTCCTCATCTTACCCTTACTTCCTCCGTCTTGATCAATTATGTCTTGGTTCCACCAATTACCTATCTCGTATCTACTTCTGTCAGCCATACTTTGAAAACCTTGAAAATTTTAGAATTTTTATATCTTTTTATCTTGGGAGAAATCGAGGAAGTATCGTAATCATCCGTCTCGGAGTAGACATTGTTGGTTGTAGTCGAAGCAGAGCGAGATGATTACCCCGGCTTCCTCCTACTATCCCATATTCTGGTTTTTATGATAACAGAAGCAATTCAATTCTACGTCCTTGATTTGTTTATTATATTTTGATATCGTGAGATTGATCCTCTCTGATTGACCAATCGATTCTGGTTGTCTAGTTATCGTGCCAAAGAGTCTTGATTGTTGATTAAACTTAAATGGTTTCAAATTCCATTGTGATATGATTTCCTTCTTAGATGCTCGTGTCCAGACTTCGTTGATTTTGTTCTCCATCTTGTCCAAATTCTGATTTACTCAAAACTTGATCAATTTAAATCGTGCTAAGACTAAATTATTTATTTTTATCGTGATTGGACAATGCGATCATCACTCGTGCTTTAAACTTTTGATTCAATTCTGGCAAATGACTAAATTCTATTCCAATCACGATTAGGCTTCATACTATCCTTGATTATGCCGGAGTCTCATGTTGGTCATGCCTAAACCGTTATACTTTTGACCAAGGTTGTGCTAACCGTATCTATGATCGTATTGAGATTCAATTTTGAGCATGTTTGGATTTTGAAACACTCGTGCCTATACTCTTTTCGACTTTGATTTAATTTTCTGATTGTATCTGAGATTTCCTTGTGCTTAATCATGCCTAGATGATCTAGCGTGACTAAGGCAACTTGGAGTTCCTTGATCGTAATTTTAACGATCATAACTATGCATATCATCTTGCTTCTAAATTGTGCTTTTAAGACCTTGATTTTGAATTCATGATTTATTCGTCATTCACAACTGAACTTGGATCTTAATCATGCTTATGTGACCTATAATCTGATTTCTATCAATTCTATCTCTCAATCGTGCTACACTCAAAATTTTCTCTCCATTTGCTTCTCTTAGCCTTGTTTTAGATTATGACTATCCGACTTTGATTTTCATGATCTTGATAATATTAACCCTAAATCTAATTTCATCGAGCTGAAATCCTGTTAATCAATGTTTGACTCGATTGTAACCGGACGAAGCTCAAGTTTTGATTTCGTTGTCATATCTAAATCGTACCCCAATGACTTGACTTATTTCTGAAATCACGCATTGCCGCATGCCGGCAAAAACCTTAAATTCCTACACCTGAAAAATACGTCCAAAATCTGACTATATGTCATCACTATGTCAGCTAACACGACTATCGAAGATTCTAGATCCCATGATTGAGGTGACCTAGCCCATATGATTTTCTCAGAAGTAAAACAAACATAACACAAAAACAACAGAATAAATTGATCAGTCAACAAGAAATAGATGGAATCGAATCTCAAGATAGTTATAAGAGGCATTTGTGGAAATAGAATCGAGAAGATCGGAATCCTGCAGCAAGATCTCCAATGGCTTGTGCATCCTTGACTGTTCTGGCGAAAGCTCGCCCTTGCTGGTTTCCTATGGCCTGTTGTTGATGCTGCAGGTACCTCTGCTGCTGAGAGCAATCAGGAATGACGGAAAAAAGGTCTCTGTACAGGCGGAGGTGCACCTCCAATGTAGCAGAAATGCCAACCTAAGTCGGCACAACAGGAGCTGCGGTCTCGAGGCCTTGATGAACAGGACGAGAGGTGGCCAGCCTCTCGATAGTATTCCCCGGACCGGAGCGATAAGATCGTGTCATCAAAACCATCATGAAGACAGATCAAAACAAGAAGCAATTTCTGAGAATGAAGTAAAAATTCAAAAGGGAACAGTTTATATTCAAGGGAAGTCAATAAACAACAATTTAGATAAAAGGAATCTGATGAAGAGTTTTTTCTAGTATGATTGAGTACCTTCAAAAATATTCTAATTCCTACTGCAGGCTGTAGTGATACTCTAGTTCGAATACCACTACATAAACTCGACCTGCATGGGCCACCACTAAAAATGTGTCACGACCCGCACCCTAGAGTAAGGGCACGAGACGTGGGTACGTCCAGCCTACGCTGGAGTGTCGGCGGTAGAACGCTGTCCTAGGTCAATCACCTAACAATATAAAGGTACCTGTATAGTTTATACACTCCGAATGGAGGTGACATAACATAATACAGTCTCAATCACATCTAAGGCAGAAGATAAGATAGAAAGATAGATAGATACTGCTGAAAAGAAAGATCCACAGAAGTACAATCAGAAAGTCTAAGTGTCTAAATATATCGCAAAACCACAAATCCCAAGTATCCATATACAGTCATCCAGAATGTAATATAAAGAAGACATCCTAGTCTAGAGGAGTGTCGTCCACAACTAAAGTTTCCTACTGCTGGTCCAAGTCTGTACTGTCATCTAGGGTAGCCCCATAATAAGTGGGACAACACGCCTCGTCCTCATCCTCTGTAATATTTGAACAGGTCCAGTCAGGACAGGAGCGAGCACAATACATCTCAACAAGTCATAGCAGGAAAGGAAATATAATCATGCTAGAGAATAAAATACAGGAAACTGAAGAATAGCATAATGTAAAAGAGAGACAGTAAGTAAATATCTACAATATATAAAAGAGACAGTGCTAGTGATTCAGAGTACAAGATGAAATGTGAATGGCTTAGGACTGATTCATGACTATACTACTTTGGATATTTATTCACATGACCATTCATACTCTCCCGTACCCCAATCAATACACAAGGATCCAGTCAAGTTACGTTAAGATTCATGACTAAACTACTTGACCCGTATAGGGTGATTCATGAATTGATTCGTGAAGGCTCGATGATCATGAGAGTACATGAGTCACTAGCTGATTCCCGAAGATTCATGATAATAGAAGCATGAGATACGTGATGTAAGTGAAACACACGAGACAAGAGTATCTGATGCTTCCGAGAGGGATAACATCTCATGAAGGGATCCATATAGTACTAATCCGTGTTACCAACGTGTCAGCATCAAGTAAGATAATCTAAAGCAGGAAATATAATCCTAAACAAGATATGAAATGATTAGAGAATGTACTCGCCTGGTATCTTGAATGTCCGAAGAGAATATACTGTCCGAGGAGTGGTGTCTGTCTCCAATAGAACAGTACAAGTCACAACAAGTCTAAAATAAGGAAATAGACTGCTACAATGCAACTACATGAAGTTTGGGGCCAATCTAGGCTAAAGTCAACCTTTGGTCAACTCTAGTCAACCCTAACAGTTAAACTAGGTCAATTCTAGTCTAATTAAATCAAACTAGGTCAAACGAGGTTAAACTTGGTCAAACTAGTCTAGGTTGGTCAAACCTAGGCTTTATAAGTCAATTCTAGGTCAATCTAGACCAAGGTCAACTCTTGGTCAACTCTAGAAGTCAAACTAGGTCAACTAGGGCTAACCAAGTCTAAACTAGTCAAATTAGCCTAGGCTAGTCGAACTAGGTCTTAACCAAGGCTATACAAGTCTACAACCCAACACATATACCTATACACATATATATATACAAACACTATATATATTATCCATATCATATCAATATGCATATTTACATCTATACATATATAGGCATATACATACTCTACATATATATACATTATATATAGTGAGATAGAAAGAGAGTGAAAGAGTGTCAAGTGTGGAAACTGTGACATGTGTGTGTCTGTGTGTGATATTCTCATGTGTGTGTGTCATAATACACATGTGTGTGTGTCATGATACACATGTGTGTGTGTCATGATATGAGTGATTTGTGTAGACATGTGTTGAGGAAATGTGAGGGTATGAGTCACTCACATGGGTGTGCAATTTGTAGAGTGTTAGCCAAATGCATATGTGTGTGTATAACATGTGGGTATGTGAGTGAGTGTGAGGATTCAGTTTTGTGTGTGTATAAGAGGAGTGTGAGAGAATTCATATGTGAGTTAATGTCAGGTGGTGTGAGGGAAAACTGGAAATTAGAATGTGTTCAGGATTTGTGTGTGTTTGTGAATAAACTATGTGTGTGTTTGTGAGGAAGTTAACATAGGTTCTGTGATGTGTGTTCAGGTTGTGTGTGGCAGCAATGTGAGGAGAGATCATATGTGTGTGTTTATGTGCTATGAGGGGTGTGAGGGAAATTCATGAAGTAAGTTTCAGTTTCCTGAAACTGTGACAGGAACCTCAATTAATATTGCAAAAACTAAATCAGTGATTCCCCTTTCCCCACACGAACACAACTACATATTCTACTATTAACAAATATGTAGGTGAGCCTATTTTACTCATTTAATCATCAGTAAAACAGGAAAACGAAAATAAATTTCAGAAACAACCATTCAGCCAATGCGTATCAGTGACAACAACAGTACACATGGGAATTCGAATTTTCGAATTCAAATCTCCATCAAAATGACAAATAAAGGGTTGGTAATTAATGTCAAACATGTGAGGGTACTAGTGAGTGTATTCGTGTCCAAGAATTGGACATGAATCGTGTCTAAATTATCATACGAACACAAAACCCAACTGTGCACAACTAATCGTCGTGCACGCGTGCACGTGCATCCAACATGCGACACATGACACGACATGACTCGTGTTCTTGTCCAGTGGTGCGCCTAGGGTAGCTCTAGGACTGACACACCCTGTATCGAGTCCACGAGTCACTCAGACACGACACGACACGCGTGTCAGTCGTGCCTGTGCACGCGCACAGCAGCCCGCGTGGGCACAGCGCGCGGCCAATGCGACCTCGATTTCTCCTCGTGTAGTACACGAGATGCTCCCAAATTTTGGGAGCATGGTCGCAGACAATGCCCCAAGATTCCCACAAAATCTCAGGACACGACGTGTCCTGTATCCTGAGATACAGGGCCCGTGATGCAGGACACGGCCTACGGGCTCGTGCTGCGTGTCCAAGTAAAAATACACGACACAAATGAACACGAAACACCCTACCACCTTCACAAAAATTAATACACTCACCTAGATCTACAAATCCATGCAATTACATTTCAAAAATACGAAAATCGATTCCTATGTAGCATTTCTACAAACACCTACAATACCAATACAATACGTGTCCGATACGGACACGAAATGGACACAAATTGTGCCCAAATCTCGTGGGCAGTTAGGTAACCCCTAAACCTAACCTTATATGCAAAGAAATCAGGAAAAAACAAGGGTTTAGATAGTTTACCTATTGAGTATCAAACTTAAGAAAAAGCTTCAAAGAGGGGATTCCAAATGGCAACTCCACTTCTCCAAATGGCACACAAACTGAGGTGATCCTCCAAAACCAGTAATAAACATAAATTAGATCCTATTGCAAAAGACTAGGGTTAAAAAGGAGTTAAAATGATTAAAATGAGATTTTAGAGCAAAAAAAAAAATATCTCTCCTCCAAAATTAGGACAAACTTAAAAAGAGGCAAGAACACCCTAAGAGATTACTTATAGGCAAAGGAAAACCTAATAGTGGCTGCCATGGTTGGGTTAGAATTGGTTTTGGGCTTAAGTCATGGGCCTATGGCTTAATCACTAGTCTTTAAATTGGTAAGTCATAAGTCATTAACTTAAGTCACTAGTCTTTAACTAATTTCACTAAAACTAATCCTTCTTCCTTTTAAACTAATTTCTAATTATTAAAAGTAGGTTAACTAGAGTTAGACTAGGGTCACCAACAAGGGTTAGCTTCTAGGCTAGTCTACAAGTCTCAACTAGTTTAAGTTAAAAATCAAATCACCAATTAATTAAATCATCAAATAATTCAAAGAGGCCAAATGACCAAAATTCCCTCATGCCCAAAGGTAAAATAAATCATCCTAATGCCATGGTTAGGCTCTAGGTCAGGCAGTCTCTCGGTTTACACTAGCAAGCATCAAAGTCACAATTCATGGTTTTAATAATTTTTAAAATAATCAAAAGTCACCAAAAATTCATATCATGATTTAATATCATTAATAAAAGATTAAAATTTCAAAATTTCAAAATTACCCTCATTTAGAAAACTGGGTGTTACAAGTCTACCCACCTTCGAAAAATTTTGTCCTCGAAATTAAGATGATAGTACTCCTTCTAGGTCAAACATAGTCAAGGGTCAACCCTCTTAGTCAACTAAGTCAAATCTAGGGTGTGGTCAACTGTCTAGTCAAACAAGGTCAATAAGTCAGCATTGGTCAATATTAGACTATTAGGTCAATTATATAGGTCAAACTCTATAAGCTAACTCAATGTCATAACCAACCCACTCTAAGTTATCAATTAACCCATATCATTATATATATATATATATATATATATATATATATATATATATTACTCAACTATATATCTATATACATATATCACATAAATATATATCTATATAGAGCATACTATAACCCAACCTAATCCCATATATAATATAACTTATGCACATCCCAATGTTATTATATACATGTATAATGACATATACCCTTATCCACCACTAATAAATGCACTTATATAAATATATAACATATATGTATATATACAAGATATATCTAATACCAAGGATAATGGACACAAAGGCAGCCGCCCAAGGAAACATGGACCACACATAACTCATATATACACACATTTCTCACATGTGTATATAGGATTACCAATAGGTAAGAAATAGGACAGAATACTCAAGAAGGTAGGACAAGAAAGTGTACCCGTGATCACACATGTGCAAGGTCTGAACCAGGAATGAACAGGGCTAGCAGATCAAATACAGGGCCAATTACTCATGCTACTCCTATGTGAAGGGTTGAACCAAAGGAATGTAGGAACATGAAACCTAAAGTGGATTGGCCAGATAAGTTCAAGAACAAGACTACATGAGAGTGGTAAGTATCAAATTTTCTCAAAGTCTGATATCAAACCCATTCATGGACTGAACATCCAAATGATATAGGGACTGGACCAATTAATTCAAAGGAATTAAAATTGAGTGATGCAGTCTATTATACAGTGGATACTATGCATGATGCAAGGATGATGTGCAGTGTATAATGAAGAGTGCAGGGTGTGCCATGAAGCACAGGACCAATGGAGTGTAGGATATGTGAGGTTCTGATACATGAAGTATGTATCCTAATGCATGGCAGATAGGTGTAGTACAGTGAGCTAAAGAGATGCAGTGAGCTAAACAGTTAGTATCTCAACTAAAACTTGGTCTTCTTGACTGAGCCAAGATATCCCAAACAAGTATGATACAAAAGATTTACAGAACAGTGAACTAAAGTAGATATCCTAAGTGATGTAGACTTTACCTGGGCAAGGATGAGTGCGGACCTCTAATATGCATGATACTGACTCCAGATGTGCAGAATATGACAAGTGGTTGATGGTTATATTGGTGAGTTAATAATCGAGGCCTGAACAATGGTCCAGTGAAATCTATGATGCAATATGGTAGGTAATAAAAGTTGAGTACAGTGAACAACTTGAAATAGTATGAACTGAGGGAACAAGGTCTCTAATGAAGGGTCTGCACACTGCCTATAAACATGACTAAACTCAACACAAGGGAAACTTAACTAAAATAGAAAACTAAGCCAATTATAGGCTAACAACATGTCAATACCCTATACAACAATGGCCTATAGATACCAATCAACCCACATCCTATATGCCAATATCACCTGCAATCTATCTATGTATATAGACCTCTCAGTCTTAGGTGCAGCTACAACTATACTCAAGGACAGGCTCTAGTCATGGGTGCCTCTCTGGGAAAGGTAAGGGAAAAATAATAATAAATCATCAAAGCTATAAGGAATACTAACATCCTATATGTAAACTAGTTGGTATTATAAATAATAGAAAATCTATCTATAATGGGTTACTATTCTAATACCAATGCTAACTATCATCTCTAGGGTACAAACACTCTACAAGTCATCATATCATTACACTATGGGAGAACTACATATGAATAAGCTCTACAAACTAAACATTCCTACTCCCAAGTTATTTGATGATGGAATACAATTTTTTTTACAACAGAAGGAAACGATAATCATATGCATCTGTCCAAATTATGTTGTTCAGAGTCTTCGTCATGTTAGTGAGCAAGGCTACGATAATCACAGAGTCCTTGACCAAGGTACATACCTCTAGGTTCATGGTGTTTAAAATTTCCGTATTGCCGCATGCGACGGCAAAAACCTTAAATTCCTACACCCGAAAAATACGTCCAAAATCTGACTATATGTCCTCACTATGTCAGCTAACACGACTATCGAAGATTCTAGATCCCATGATTGAGGTGACCTAGCCCATATGATTTTCTCAGAAGAAAATAAACATAACACAAGAACAACAGAACAAATTGATCAGCTGTCAACAAGGAACAGATGGAATCGAATCTCAAGATAGTTATAAGAGGCAGTTGTGGAAATGGAATCGAGAAGATCGGAATCCTGCAGCAAGATCTCCAATGGCTTGTGCATCCTTGACTGTTCTGGCGAAAGCTCACCCTTGCTGGTTTTCTCTGGCCTGCTGTTGATGCTGCAGGTACCTCTGCTGCTGAGAGAAATCAGGAATGACGGGAAAAAGGTCTCTGTACAGGCGGAGGTACACCTCCAATGTAGAAGAAATGCCAACCTAAGTCGGCACAACAGGAGCTGCGGTCTCGAGGCCTTGATGAACAGGACGAGAGGTGGCCAGCCTCTCGATAGTATTCCCCGGACCGGAGCGATGAGATCGTGTCTTCAAAACCATCATGAAGACAGATCAAAACAAGAAGCAATTTCTGAGAATGAAGCAAAAATTCAAAAGGGAACAGTTTATATTCAAGGGAAGTCAATAAGCAACAATTTAGATAAAAGGAATCTGATTAAGAGTTTTTCCTAGTATGATTGAGTACCTTCAAAAATATTCTAATTCCTACTGCAGGCTGTAGTGATACTCTAGTTCGAATACCACTACATAAACTCGACCTGCATGGGCCACCACTAAAAATGTGTCACGACCCGTACCCTAGAGTAAGGGCACGAGACGTGGGTACGTCCAGCCTACGCCGCAGTGTCGGCGGTAGAACGCTGTCCTAGGTCAATCATCTAACAATATAAAGGTACATGTACAGTTTATACATTCCGAATGGAGGTGACATAACATAATACAGTCTCAATCACATCTAAGGCAGAAGATAAGATAGAAAGATAGATAGATACTGGTGAAAAAAAAGATCCACAGAAGTACAATCAGAAAGTCTAAGTGTCTAAATATATCGCAAAACCACAAATCCCAAGTATCCATATACAGTCATCCAGAATGTAATATAAAGAAGACATCCTAGTCTAGAGGAGTGTCGTCCACAGCTAAAAGATCCTGCTGCTGGTCCAAGTCTGTACTGTCATCTAGGGTAGCCCCATAATAAGTAGGACAACACGCCTCGTCCTCATCCTCTGTAATATTTCAACAGGTCCAGTCACGACAGGAGCGAGCACAATACATCTCAACAAGTCATAGCAGGAAAGGAAATATAATCATGCTAGAGAATAAAATACAAAAAACTGAAGAATATCATAATGTAAAAGAGAGACAGTAAGTAAATATCTACGATATATAAAAGAGACAGTACTAGTGATTCAGAGTAAAAGATGAACATGTGAATGGCTTAGGACTGATTCATGACTACACTAAGAGTGATTCATGACTATACTACTTTGGATATTTATTCACATGACCATTCATACTCCCCCATAACCCAATCAATACACAAGGATCCAGTCAAGTTACGTTAAGATTGGTGACTAAACTACTTGACCCGTATAGGGTGATTCATGAATTGATTCGTGAAGGCTCGGTGATCATGAGAGTACATGAGTCACTAGCTGATTCTCGAAGATTCATGATAATAGAAGCATGAGATACGTGATGTAAGTGAAACACATGGGACAAGAGTATCTGATGCTCCCGAGAGGGATAACATCTCATGAAGGGATCCGTATAGTACTAATCTGTGTTACCAACGTGTCATCATCAAGTAATATAATCTAAAGCAGGAAATATAATCCTAAACAAGATATGAAATGATCAGAGAATGTACTCGCCTGGTATCCTGAATGTCCGAAGAGAATATACTGTCCGAGGAGTAGTGTCTGTCTCCTATAGAACAGTACAAGTCACAACAAGTCTAAAATAAGGAAATAGACTGCTACAATGCAACTACATGAAGTTTAGGGCCAATCTAGGTTAAAGTCAACCTTTGGTCAACTCTAGTCAACCCTAACAGTCAAACTAGGTCAATTCTAGTCTAATTAAATCAAACTAGGTCAAACGAGGTTAAACTTGGTCAAACTAGTCTAGGTTGGTCAAACCTAGGCTTTACAAGTCAATTCTAGGTCAATCATGACCAAGGTCAACTCTTGGTCAACTTGGTCAACTCTAGAAGTCAAACTAGGTCAACTAGGGCTAACCAAGTCTAAACTAGTCAAATTAGCCTAGGCTAGTCTAACAAGGTCTTAACCAAGGCTATACAAGTCTACAACCCAATACATATACCTATACACACATATATATATACAAACACTATATACATTATCCATATCATATCAATATGCATATTTACATATATATATATAGGCATATACGTACTCTACATATATATAAATTATATATAGTTAGATTGAAAGAGAGTGAAAGAGTGTCAAGTGTGGAAACTGTGACATGTGTGTGTGATATTCTCATGTGTGTGTGTCATGATACACATGTGTGTGTGTCATGATATGAGTGATTTGTGTAGATATGTGTTGAGGAAATGTGAGGGTGTGAGTCACTCACATGGGTGTGCAATGTGTAGAGTGTTAGCCAAATGCATATGTGTGTGTGTAACATGTGGATACGTAAGTGAGTGTGAGGATTCAGTTTTGTGTGTGTATAAGAGGAGTGTGAGGGAATTCATATGTGAGTTAATGTCGGGTGGTGTGAGTGAAAACTGGAAATTAGAATGTGTTCAGGATTTGTGTGTGTTTGTGAATAAACTATGTGTGTGTTTGTGAGGAAGTTAACATAGGTTCTGTGATGTGTGTTCAGGTTGTGTGTGGCAGCAATGTGAGAAGAGATCATATGTGTGTGTTTGTGTGCTATGAGGGGTGTGAGGGAAATTTATGAAGTAAGTTTCAGTTTCCTGAAACTGTGACAGGAACCCCAATCAATTTTGCAAAAACTAAATCAGTGATTCCCCTTTCCCCACACGAACACAACTACATATTCCACTATTAACAAATATGTAGGTGAGCCTAGTTTACTCATTTAATCATCAGTAAAACAGTAAAACGAAAATAAATTTCAGAAACATCCATTCAGCCAATGCGTATCAGTGACAGCAACAGTACACATAGGAATTCGAATTTTCGAATTCAAATCTCCATCAAAATGACAAATAAAGGGTTGGTAATTAATGTCAAACATGTGAGGGTACTAGTGAGTGTATTCGTGTCCAAGAATTGGACATGAATCGTGTCTAAATTACCATACGAACACAAAACCCAATAGTGCACAACTAATCATCGTGCACACGTGCACGTGCATCCAACACGCGACACACGACACGACACGACTCGTGTTCGTGTCCAGTGGTGCGCCTAGGGTAGCTCTAGGACTGACACACCCTGTATCGAGTCCATGAGTCATACAGACACGACACGACACGCGTGTCAGTCGTGCCTGTGCACGCGCACAACAGCCCGGGTACGACAGCGCGCGGCCAATACGACCTCGATTTCTCTTCGTGTAGTGCACGAGATGCTCCCAAATTTTGGGAGCATGGTCGCAGATAATGCCCCAAGATTTCCACAATATCTCAGGACACGATGTGTCCTGTATCCTGAGATACAGGGCCCGTGATGCAGGACACGGCCTACGGGCTCGTGCTGCGTGTCCAAGTGAAAATACACGACACAAATGGACACGAAATACCCTACCACCTTCACAAAAATTAATACACTCACCTAGATCTACAAATCCATGCAATTACATTTCAAAAATACGAAAATTGATTCCTATGTGGCATTTCTACAAACACCTACAATACCAATACGATACGTGTCCGATACGGACACGAAATGGACACAAATTGTGCCTAAATCTCGTGGGCAGTTAGGTAACCCCTAAACCTAACCTTATATGCAAAGAAATCAGGAAAAAACAAGGGTTTAGATAGTTTACCTATTGAGTATCAAACTCAAGAAAAAACTTCAAAGAGGGGATTCCAAATGGCAACTCCACTTCTCCAAATGGCACACAAACTGAGGTGATCCTCCAAAACTAGTAAATAAACATAAATTAGATCCTATTGCAAAAGACTAGGGTTAAAAAGGAGTTAAAATGAATAAAATGAGATTTTAGAGCGAAGGGAAAAATACCTCTCCTCCAAAATTAGGGCAAACTTAAAAAGAGGCAAGAACACCCTAAGAGATTACTTATAGGCATTGGGAAACCTAATAGTGGCTGCCATGGTTGGGTTAGAATTGGTTTTGGGCTTAAGTCATGGGCCTATGGCTTAATCACTAGTCTTTAAATTGGTAAGTCATAAGTCATTGACTAAAGTCACTAGTCTTTAACTAATTTCACTAAAACTAATCCTTCTTCCTTTTAAACTAATTTCTAATTACTAAAAGTAGGTTAACTAGAGTTAGACTAGGGTCACCAACAAGGGTTAGCTTCTAGGCTAGTCTACAAGTCTCAACTAGTTTAAGTCAAAAATCAAATCACCAATTAATTAAATTATCAAATAATTCAAAGAGGCCAAATGACCAAAATACCCTCATGCCCAAAGGTAAAAATAAATCATCCTAATGCCATGGTTAGGCTCTAGTTCAGACAGTCTCTCGGTTTACACTAGCAAGCATCAAAATCACAATTCATGTTTTAATAATTTTTAAAATAATCAAAATCACCAAAAATTCATATCATAATTTAATATCATTAATAAAAGATTAAAATTACAAAATTTCAAAATTATCTCATTTAGAAAACTGGGTGTTACAATGTGCGTGGAGGGCTTCAAGTAGATCACAACCATATATTGGGCCAAAAGAATTGAGTCAAGGTTGGATCTCTAACTGCTGTCGGAAAGTACATCAGTGTTATAGTAAGGGTTATCGCTAGTCCCTTTTGACCTGAAAGTCGTATCATAAAATAGAGTACAAGGAGTGTTTCTTAGTGGGACATGATATGTCTGCATGAAGGTGGTGTCATCTATGTCTTGTATGTGAAGTTTGTTGGAGGGTAACAGTTGGTCTCGTGCTCCGAATATCAAAGTCACGGTAAGGAACATCAAAAGATCTAAATAAAAAGTGGAAGTTCATGGGGCACTAATTATCATCCCAACAGTAATTAACTTATCCGAGCAAATCGGTAATACTAGTATCTCCTATAATTTAGAAGGCTTACAATTACTTACTCTAGAAGCTAGGACATGGTTTTAGAATTAATGATTAGAAAATTTCAAAGTTGTAATATCGTACTTCGACTTCTGATAATATAAAGAATAAGGCATGGTGTGATTAATAACGTGGGATGGTATATGTGAATCATATTTGAGGACCGTTCCTCAATTTCTAATAAATGGAAATTATTGCGTACCATGATTCACGAATCGATAAACAGAATAATCCACTCGTCCATAGTGTATGAGAGTTATCATTGGGGTAACGACTCTAAAGTACGTCATGGAAAAGATCTCCAACGACTAAGTCATAATTTATATTTGTGTAAAGCCGGCCAGACTATGATCATAAGGTTTATAATGTGTTGAATGTAGCGCTCACACATTGCTGTTGATAACTAGTAGATCATACTATGATAGATATTATGCTATTTGACCAAGATAGTGATTGTGATGCTCCAATGCTAAGTCAGGTCTTAATAACAAAATTTGCATAACTGGAATAATATATGTTGGACTCAAATCTCGGGATGGATGTCTACCATAGTTATGGTAAATACTTGTCCTGGTTTATGTTGTTCCTCTCATGTCTAACTGTGGACTTGGTAAAGTAAGGGTCGGGTTAAGACTTAAGGGTTGTTGGTTCAAGCAAGAATCAAGATTAATAATTAGAGACACGCAGTAATTGGTTCTTGGAGAATAGATTGTCTCTTAGATGGGTGTTTTGATCCAGGGTAAGATCTTAATCATTCTCAGATTCCAATGACTAGATGGTCATGACATTAGTTTTAGGGTCGAAGGGAGGACAAGTAACTCAAGGCAAGTTTGTAGTCACATGGCTAGCCGATGGTAGCAACACCGGTGTATACAATCATCATGGTCATGGGGGATACGCTGTATATATCTACAAAATACGAGCGCTCGTCTTTCCAAATCAGTGAAAGACTAAAAATGATAAAGAGTTCAAGAAAGATGTCATTGAACACAATTACGTGATTCAAAGGCGAAGGCATAATTCAAGTGAATTGTCAATGCAGTCATGAATGAGATCCTAAATACCTCTATATCTTAATCCACGTAGGATAATCATATGAAGAGCGAACCAAGTGCACTATGGTTGATCAGACCATAACACATTGATTCTAATTAGACAATTGCTTGTGGGCGTCCCCAGTATCATATGTCCTGAATAAGCTCGATAAAGAATAAGCTTGCAAAACTAGGCTATAATAGCGACATCTTCATGATAGTGCAAGGTATAAGTATAGAAGATAATGATAAAAACAGTAATAAAGAGTTTAAGTTTCACAAGAATCTAAGTCTTGTCGACGTTCCGCTTATATAGTCATCGTATTATTTTCTTATCTGAGACCTTGGTTGTACTAATGAGCACAGCTAGGTAATCTTCTTAAAATCCTCCTTAATTGGTTGTAAGGACTAATAGAGTGATGGGTTATAGGTCATACTACCCAACTTATAAGAGTTCAAGGGTGATTGAACAGTATACACGTATAACTAGTATGTCGTCCTCCTAATCTCTCTATCAAGTATGAATGGGAAAGATAAGATTTATAGTGAAAAAATCAAGCAAAGGAAATCGAGGTAATCGAACGAGAGTACGAAATTGAATTAAGGGAGGTCAAGTATGTGGATGAGATTCTAGACTCTAATCCTATTTGCAGGCTCACATCGGTACAGTAACGTAACCGAAGTGATAAACTGGACCTACGGGCCACCACAAAAATATGTAACGCCCAGTCCCAAAATACTTAGGACTAAGTATGTAGACATGCCAGCTACATACATACGAAATATACTCCAATGTATGGAAATCCTCGTACGTGTACATAAGCTGTAAAATACAGTAAACCATGCTAACTAAATCTCATCCACCAAAGAATAATAATATAAATCAACTATAAAATTTGTCATTTATACATGTAGTTGGGCGGAGACAAATCCACTGCCAACTAATTTAAATGAAAGAAAATATACAAGAAAATGATCATAAAGTGGCAAGACGAACCAAGAGCGATCATCTTCGAAAGAATGAGAAGATCACGGCCTTGACTAGAACGCCTACAAGTCACAAAATACACCTGAGAGATAATCAGATCCTCAGAGGGACGTAACAAGATACATAAAGAACATGCCACATAATTGAATATATATAATGTGTCATAAATTACAAGTAAAGTAAACTGTCCCAATCGTAACAAGATCCAATATCTCATCATCGAAACAGTGGACTACCCCCACAACCAAACAAGGACAAGGGTAGCACACTACTCCATGATGTGACATTGTCCCAAGCTACTAGTGGGGGTGATATGACATGACATTGACTAAGGTTACCTAACCATTCTACTGTGTTCATGTAGTTAAGAACAAACTTTAACGCATGGCACTCTGGCTCAGGTGCAGGAAGGTCAGGTATGGTCCCATTAGGATACTAGGGACCTGAAAGCATAATATTTCTCGAATGTCAAAGGCCAGCAGAAATCAGGTATCTGGATCTAGGACCGTATCTCCCGCGGAGATAACCGATAATAATAGGAAAGTGCATACGTGGCCCATACATTAAGAACTGTTTTTCCTACCCAATGCCTAGTAGAGTCACTCCATGACTCCTATACCTCTACTAACTGCGAAGTCTCCTAACATGCCTCTATTAGCAGTTGGCCTTAACGCATGTGCACAGGTGATCAGCTATCACACAAGTACCTCTACATGCTACTCTCTCACATACCTCGTGGTACAACTGTGTCAAGGTTTATGCTATATACTATAAATGGTAGTCCCTTAACTCTAGGTCCATATGCAATCAAAGGATAATAAGTAAAGCAAAGCTAATCACTGAGCAGGCAATAAATCAGGAACTGTATATAGTACTGGTATAAAAACTGGAAATAAGTAAACAGTGATATGCAATAACAAAAATATAGACTAAATATAAGCAGTAAATATGGCAAGGTATCTTGCCTGAGGTTGTGTGCAAAGGCGACGTCCAATAGCTCGAACCGTCAGAATAGTGAAGCAATGAAAGCCAAATCCCACATACGTTCTCGGATGCTGAAATAAATACCATGAACGTGTTCGAAAATAAGATATATCTAGAAAACGCCTGTCCAAAAGTCCAATTCTGAAACAAGAGCAAAATCGTAATTTCGGATCAAAATGATGTCTGTCGTTGGACCTGTTTTGCACCAAAATGCGTGCCAGAATCTACGGTCTCTAAAGTCGTCAAACTATATGTCTACGGGTCCGATTTGAGGAGACAAACCCAACCGTATGTCCAAAGTTGGATTCCGGTGAACCGTGCACAAAATGCCTGTTAGAGCGTGTCGTGGGTCCGCCAAATAGGCGTTCCAGTCGACCTTCTCAGAATCAGACCAAACTTGGCATACAGGACCCGAAAAATGATAAGGTCCTGCTGGCACAAGTTTTGTTTCTATTCGACGAACGTGCATAAAGTAATTGGGGATTTACAAAAAGATCGATACGGTAAATTTCGACGGATACGCGTCAAATTCGTCGCGCACACGCAACCAATTTGAATTTCTTCAAAGCCTACACGTCCGCGAAGTCAATACGTACCTTTCGATGCTTTCGATTCGCGCCACGTCGCCCGGTTTGATAGGACGCACGTAGTATCGGGGAGATTTTTCTAAATTTACTGTTTTGAAAAAATTTTTTCTTACACTTTGATGTCTCTTTTCTTAGCGCTCGTTCGATGAAATCGAATTCTGCGAGATGGGTTATAATCTCATATATGTTGTTTATACATCCTATCAAACAAAATTTTGAATTCGTTGATGGGTTGGCCAGGAATCGCCTTCCAAGTGGGTGGTTTGAATTATTTTTGTGCTCTGTTTGTGAGCAGTTTTTCGTCGATCTTCGGGTTCGAATTTCTAGCATATCATGCGATCTAATTTAATCGACCTAAAGAATAATAAAGTGGGTAGGGTTGTGATCGTACCAGATAAGTTCGTTCACGAAAGCATCGATCATGGAGGGAGAAAGCACCTCGCAAAGTGGAGCAAAAACTGCTTCTGTTGCTTTGGTGTTCTGTGCGGTTGCACTAGCACTGTGCACCCTCTCGGTGGTCGGCCGACTAGGGCGGCGCTGCCATCATGGCGCGTGCACATGCATGGAGGGGGCTAGGGTTGGCAGATGCTAGGGTTTGAAGGTTAGGTATCCTTTCTATGTTTGTGAAGTACCTATATGTACTTCATAGGGGTCGCGGGTTTTGGGCGCTGGCTTCTCACGAGAAATTTGTGAGAAGTCCAGTGTTACCTCTTTTTTTTAATAAGAATAACCTATGTTTATATATATATATATATATATATCTAATATATATATATATATTATATTATATATATATATATATATATACCCGTACGAGAACCTTCTATACACCGGGGAAATGGGGTTTGTGCTCCACGAAATGCACGCGGTCTCCAAGCTTCCTTGGGGGGACGAAGCTTTTGAGGCATACACTCCCACGAATGAGGAGTTCAAAGAGTTGGAGGGACGGTATCCAGGCTTCGTGGCTATTTATCAAGAGATATTGTGCCACTATAGCACATGTCAGCAGATAGCCAAGAAGGACAGCAGCTCGGAAGGGAATGCTCCCCACATCAAGGACTGGGTGCGCTATCTCTTCACGACGGGTGCCTCAGGTCGAGTTACTTCCCGACGTCCTCAATCCCGGGAGGCGGTTCAAACTTTGGTGTCGTCGGCCAAGAGGGTGGCCACCACTAGTGACAGATTCGGGAGTAAAACCGACTCTTTTGGTTGTTTTTATCAGGATACCCAAGAACTGTCAGAGAAGGCGCTCCTGGCGGGATTCTTGATGGTTTGGCTGCGAAGTTGTGTAGTCTCGGGAGCGGTTTCTATTGAAAGGATCAGTTGTAATTTCATCCTTCCGTTGGTGCTGTGAAGTTAGTTTCGCGAGTCAAGCTAGCTCTTCTCCCGGCCATGGTGTGCAGCATACACCGTAGCCTTCGCACTTCACGTCAAGGTCATCGCCCCGATGTGACAAAAGATTTTGAACGGACTGAGCTGCCCTATCATTATCTGATGGGGTGTCTGCTGATGCATTATCCGTCTTTGATGAGACCAGGCTCGAAGACGGCGTAACTGACGACGACGCTTTATCTTCCGTATCGTAATGAGTCTTGGGAGTGCGAGACCATGCGCGCTTGCCGAATGGCGCTGGCGAGGGCAGATATTACAACGTTTTCGTATCTGTCCCGTTTTATTTGCTGAGGAAATAGCGGCTGTATCTCGATGGTATTGGGCCCCTTCAGCTTCTGGATGGTCAGATGCTCCTGTGGCTGCGTAACATCCTTCCTGCTCATTTGGTGTATCGCAAACCGCAATACTGTTTTTTTGGAGCCTTATCTGCCCAGCAGATTGCCCGATAATTTGGATACAACCAGCTTTTTCTAGACAGTCCCAGCTCTTGTCTGGGTTTTGAAGGTAGCCTTCTTGACGACATCAGGGCCTGGCACTACTATATGACATTCCATTCGTACCATTTTCTCGGTCCCTGAATTTAATGCACCGGTAGAGATCTTGTATATGGCAGCTCTGTACCATGTCATGGCGAACAACCTCCTGTCGGTTTTTAATCCGGTGCCAGTTTTTATTGTCGGTACCGCCTGGAGGAGGTCCCAGGGGGCCAAGACGAGGAAGAGGGATATAGTCGAAGTGCCAGATTCGGACTCTACTACTGCGGATGATGAGGCGACGAGCATGATGCAGATGATTCTCCCTTCTATTGGAAGATGTTGGGGCGGATCAGCCACCTGTTTTTGCCAGATGAGATGGCGGCAGATCAGCCCCCGTTGCACCAGGCCTTGTACGAAAGCATAGCAGCAAATTTCTCCTGTTGGCGGTATTCCTCGCTCCCGGAAACTGGCGAGTCGGCAACTTCATCTGGGATTTCTTCATATATTCTGGACGACTCCGAGCCTGGGTGGGCTGCTAAAAAGTTTCGCCAGAGCTTGACCTTTAATAGGCTTTTACGGCGAACGATCATATGGTAGAGGACAGTAATATTGCCCATGTAGCGAGGCGAGAGCTGAGTGCCCCTGGTTTAGTCATGAGGACCCTGAGAGGGTTGACCCTGAGATCACATATATGGTTTGTCCTGTGACATAGTGCCGCGTCTTCTGAATGGCAAACACCAGGGCGAGGCCTTCTCTACGGCGGTATACGATGCTCTGGCCCGTTCTCATTCGGCTGAGGTAATATGCTTGTTCATGGCCTGTATTGTCGTTTTGTGCTAGCAGAGCGCTGAGGGAATGCTCCATTGCACGTACATAGAGCAGGAAGGTTTTCCAGCACACCGGGGCCACCAGGACTGGAGGGTTCGACAAATATTCTTTGATGTTGTCGAGGCACGCTGACATTCTTCGTCCCACACGAATGAGATGCCCTTCTTCATAAGATGGGTGAATGGCTGACAACGCCCGAAGAGGTTGGAAATGAACCTCCTGATGTAAGCTACCTCCCTTGGAGGCCTCGAATTCTCGGAGATTTCTCGGGGGACCCATCCTCCATGATTGCCTTCGTCTTCTCAGGCT